>JBAJNP010001793.1:5544-55770 GCA_036877545.1 Yasuhikotakia modesta | reverse complement strand
GTCATTTCTGCAAAAGGATTCCCGACCAAGTATTGAGTGCATAACTGAACATAATTATTTGAAGGTTGACTTTTTTGTATTAAAAACATTTTTCTTTTATTGGACGGATGAAATATGCTAATTTTTTTAGATTTTTTTAGGTTTTCATGAGCTGTATGCCAAAATCATCAATATTAAAACGATAAAAAGGCTTGAACTACTTCAGTTGTGTGTAATGAATCTAAAATATATGAAGGTCTAATGTTTATCAGTACATTACAGAAAATAATGAACTTTATCACAATATGCTAATTTTCTGAGAAGGACCTGTATAAGAATTGTTCTTTGATATCTTTACATTAATCAATTGAGCACTGATCTCCCTCACAAGCAATACAATTATACAAAGACAATTATGGGTTTTTGAGTTTCTCTTTCCAAAACAAGATTTTTTCCACAACAGCATAAAATTTTTATGAAACACCTTTTTCTTGATTTGAATTTGAGGTAAGCAACACAGTACAATTTGATTATGTGCTTTTGGAGATCAATTATGTTTTACTACCAGATTGCTTTGGTTTTATTGGACATACCAAGGCTCAGTACACACACCCTCTATAGCTACATATGAAAAATGCCTGGATTTGCATTTCAAATTTGCGGTGATGCTGAATGCAACATTTATTTAAACCCTAAGGTATGCATGAATGGCTTTGAACGCATCATGTAAAATTCAAACTTTACTATAAACAGGTCTAAATTCAGACAGCAATGGTTAAGATAACACTAACAGCAAAATTACATTGAGCATACTTTCAGTCTAATAGTAATGGGGCCTTCTCTTCCAGCATGACAACACCCATATGCATTAAACAAAACCCCATAGTGTTTTACAGCATCTAATGAAAGAACATGACTGACACACATAAATGTTGTTCATGTTTAAATGGGAGCAAAAACCAAGACAAACCATTTAATCACTCAAGAACAACAGGCAATTAGATGTGCACATCCTTATGAACAGACTACATCTGCTTTAAGCACTGTTGATTCCATTTCTCCTGTTGGTCCACTTAATATTTGCTCCTCAAACATTCAAACCTTTACAAATGAGGCTTTTTAACTAGCTTACCAAAGACATTACACAAACTTCAGACAATAATCATGATACTCTTTATTGTCAAATGGGCCAAACACAAAACATTTAGTGTTAAGACCCACCTTTATAAAGGACCTCACAAAAAGTACTTGATTAAACAATATACAATTAAATACATTCCACAAAACAAAAAAAAGTGCCTTTATATTACTGAATAGATGAATTAAATCAAGTTAAACTGCACACATATGTTAGCATAACATAATTGGCAGACTTGATGCAGCACTTGTATCTTTTAGTCCACAAGTAAATTACTAAACGATGAAGAACATCTAACACATACATTTTAGACATACTAGGGAAAACATACCTGATAAAGAATGCATGTAAAGAACCCATGTTTGTAAACAACCACCAGTAAATACTGATATGGTTGTAGTCTACAACAGTCCACACAGAGTCACGTTATGTATTGAAACCTTAAGTCAAATCCGCAGCCAGCATCGAGGAGAGTAGGTTTATTCTTCCAATAATAAAGCGCAAATGGAGATCATTCGACAGCTATCCCCGTATTAAAATCTCAAAGTTTAAATCAGGTCAGCGACATTCATGGGCATCTCCTCAACAGTTGTGTTGTAAAACGTCTCAATATCTCGAAGAATTCTTTTGTCTTCTTCAGTAACAAAATTGATGGCAACACCTTTTCTGCCAAATCGCCCGCCACGGCCAATCCTGTGAGGGAAAAAAAATAATTAATTAATTAATTAATAGGTCAACATTGAATACTTTAATGGTAATTGATAAAAAACTGATTTTACTCACCTATGGATATAATTCTCTCGATTAGTTGGTAAATCATAGTTGATAACAAGAGATACTTGTTGCACATCAATTCCACGTGCCTAGAAAATAGCCATTGTGAGTCAATAAAATTATACAAGCTTTAAAATGTTTTACAGTAAGTTATAGCCTGTTGGAATTCTGCAAATACACTTACCAGCAAATCTGTGGTTATGAGCACTCTGCTGGAACCAGACCTAAACTCTCTCATGATTATGTCTCGCTCTTTCTGATCCATATCCCCATGCTGAAAAACAAACACTGCTTTAAATTCAGTATAACATTTCAGTATAAAATTTTAAGGCAGTATAACATCATAACATCATGTTTTTGTATTCAAGTATGATCAGTCATTGTAAATAAAAGCATCTCCATGAGAGTTCAGTCCCGAAAGATGATTGCCATCACATCATACTTAATACATCCCTCATAAATACACAATCAACATCCGACTTAAATCATTAAGCTTTAAACTATATACAGTGGAACAATGGCAGGCCTGTGCTACATGCATTCATTTTAAACAGATGGTTTTATAATTGGGTGTCACTGGCTGGACTGTGCTTACCAGAGCAGACACTGTAAAATCCCTTGCATGCATCTTCTCAGTCAACCAGTCGACCTTTCTCCTTGTGTTTAAGAAGATAACAGCCTGAGTGATTGTAAGGGTTTCATAGAGGTCACAAAGCGTGTCCAATTTCCACTCCTACACAATGTAAAAGTTAATTGGCTTTGGTTAATGAGAGAACAAGTCAGCATTTAAAGATTTATGTGTGGCACCGGATCTTGAGAACCAGGACACTGGACATTAAGAAAGAGGTCCATGCTAGCCTCATTTCCGACCATGTGCTTTTGATCTTCCTTCTTTGTCATTTACCAGTACTAGCATGAACACCAGCACTAGGCCCAAAGGTGTTGAGCTGGTGATTTTAGCATGGTGCTTTTGAAAGAAGGGATGGCAACTTGCATATAAAGATAGCATATTAAGCAGTTCCTCACCTCCCGTTCTACATTGATGTAAAACTGCTTGATACCCTCCAAAGTAAGCTCCTCCTTTTTTACCAGGATGCGAACAGGTTCACGCATGAACTTGGTGGTTACCTCCAACACATCAGCAGGCATGGTGGCCGAAAGCAGCACAACCTGTTCAAGTAAATTATTATAGCATGACCTCATGCAAAGAAAGAATGACATCATAAACGGTGATGTCCAGAAGTCTACTAGTATAAATGCTTTTTGTTTTGCATTTCGTTTTTGGAAATTATACCAACAGGATAATCTAAACAATATAATTATTATATTGTTTATTGTTATTATATTGTCACACTTTTGCTTTGATGACAGGATGCAAGCTTTATGGAATTTGTAAACAAGTTTGTGAAGAACCTATAGACCATGATTTCTCAGCATGACTTTTTCAGAAATTAAAGTGTGCTTTCAATAAAATTACTCTTTACTCCTAAGTCAATGTCATGAATTTGCTTAGTGACGTACAAAGCGAGCAGCATCTCGCATTTAAAAACACACTGCTTACAAACTACTTAAAGTCTAAAAAATCAAAAATCTAAACTTCTGGGACTGAATGGGTTAAATGAGCCATAAACCAAGGCTTCTGAACAACACAACATCCATTCAATTAAAACTACACTGTATGTTGCTTTGCACCTTGAAACACAAGTCACAGGACATTAAGAAAGAGGTCCGACTGCATTTCATTTGCAGTGCAAGGCAAGTGCTCTTCTTCCACTTTGTACTCTGCTAGCATTATTACATATACCAGGAAGACCTGGACTCTGCAATTTTAGCACAGTTCTTTTGAATGGAAGTCATCCCTAACAAAATGGCCTCGACTTACTTGGATGTTTGTGCTTAATTTTTGGAAAATTTCATAAATTTGATCCTTAAACCCACGACTCAACATCTCATCAGCTTCATCAAGAACAAACATCTTGATCCATTTTGGAGCTGCAGTCAAGAAAAACAAAAAACAACTTTTAAAAACTTCAATTCAATTATCAGGGCAAAAGCTTGCAAGGTTGGGGGAAATGTATGATCAGTAAAGTTTTAAATCTCTCCATAGCAGGTCAGTCCCGAAAGATGGTTACCATCATGTCATACTCAATCCCAATAGCAAAGTTTTAACATAAAAATGTATGTTTTAGCCCAAATCATTTGCATGCTTTACTTACACAAGTATCTCCTGTTCAGCATGTCAAACACACGGCCTGGCGTGCCAACGACAATATGCGGAGCTTCAGCCTGAAGCTTTTGCATTTCGTTCCGCACATTGGTGCCTCCAATGCAGGCATGGCATGAAGCACCCATGTAATCACCCAGGGCCAGGATAACCTTCTGAATCTACAGAGAGTGGACAAAACTGTATGGTGTATATACACATTTTAAAAAAAAACCTATAGCCTCATGTATTTACGTTTGATGGTCAGAATCGTTAAGCTACAAATGTAACTTTCAAAAATGTAATGCACAATTAGTGGACAAGTATGATCAGTATTAAAAAAAAAAATCATCTCCATAACAGGTCAGTCCCGAAAGATGGTTACCATCACTTCATACTTGTCCACTGAACTATTGTTACACTAAATATATGCAAATCTCATAGCTTGATCTGATTTCCAAATAGTGACAATTCTGGCCACTACACTACTTACTTTCTTTCTTGGGGGCTGAAATGCTAGCCTGATAATTACCTCCTGCCAAAAAAAAGTTTATGCAAGTATGCAAACACAAACGTCCACAATTAATGACTGATGTAGCAGGAAGAGCAGAGAGTACCTTGAATTGAGCTACTGCCAGAATATGCCGCCTTGGTCTGAGACACATTTAAGTTTATCATGACCTCAGGACCAGCATACCTGCTGAGCAAGCTCTCGGGTTGGTGCCAAGACCAAGGCCTGAGTCTCTTTCTGCTCAATCTCCAGTTGCTGCAGGATGGAAATGGCAAATGTGGCTGTTTTACCAGTGCCTGACTGAGCCTGAGCAATAACATCATAACCTGTAAAATGATAAAGGACAGACATCATGTTATTTCTAAATATTATACTACTATTATAAATATTATAATTTAAATATTATAATTCATACCTTTTATGCAAGGAATTATAGCTCTCTGTTGGATGGCTGAAGGTTTCTCAAAACCATAAGCATAAATTCCACGAAGGAGAGTTTCCTTCAGGTTCATGTCATCAAAATTGTCTGTAATCTCATTCCAGTTACTCTGTAAAAGAGCATATGAAAATTCTTTAGTCTTTACATTTCACATTCATTTGTAAAAAGTTACATTACTAAAATACCTGCACCATAAGTTAAGCATCCATTCCTACACAAATGCTTAAAAAGGCAATACATGATAATCATCATTATCAATATATCATTATGATGATCATTAAAATCCCCATAGTCAATACATAACATGTCCATTCGCTGTTCTTTGTCTATTGCTAGGAACAACTTGCATTGTAGCATTGTTCAAAATCACTGTATGCCCATCAAAAACAAAGACACTGAAATTTTACATTAGTGGGGCTTTAATTTACAATACTTACTACCAAAAATTACAAATACTTTGATCACTACACCACAACGCCCTACTAAGACTCAAGATACAAACCTCAATGACACCATCAGGCTCCATTCCTTCGGGCCCCCCATGATCTCGATCACGTGAGCTGAAAAAAAAGCAATAAGTATTAAGTGCATTGTTCACTCATCTGAGAGTATCACGAAACTAACCATGAATTTGCAAATCCGTGTGCTTGTACGTTACAAAAATGCCTCGTAGAAAAACCACAAGCAAAAGGTTAAAATAAAAAACTTTACTGAATTGTTTTCTTGGTCCTGTGAAAAATGACTCAATCCTTGTTTAAAGATACAGTTTACAACCAATGTTCAAATTCGGTCCGCATTATTCCCTGCTTCGTTTCATTTTTTACGTTATGCACAAACGTCATAATAATGTACCACATTTGGGTAAAGAGACAAAAACAAAACGGGCTTAACTGCACAAGTTGGTTTTTAAAGTGGAAGAATCGAAGGCGATATGAATGCAAGGCCTCAACCATGGAGACCACGCGTTAGCTTTCAGGGTGGGCGTTAAGTCTTAGCAGCGTCCATCGACTCAGTCTAAACGCAAATTATACTGATTATTTAAAAAAATATATAGAAATAATACTCAAATTAGATAAATATGTGCGTGCGCGACAAATAATAAAGAGAACACATTTAATGGGAGTTACACAGCTGCGCGGCCTGGCTAATATCACATGCGCCATGTCAAAATGCAAAAACCGGTGGTTATAATTAGCCAGACTCCTGTCTTATTCAATAAAGCGAACACTATAAGATTTTAAGGTTTGATTATTCAACACAAATGTTTACCTGTTGTAATCAGCAGAACCGCTAGACATGGTCCGTTCGAGACTTCGGCATTCACTTGGAAAGGAAGAACGTGTGTCTCAGGCGACTTTATCTAACCGGAACTCGTTTATGCACTTTTACAGTGAAACTGCAAGAACGTCCAAATGGTTACACAGGATTTAATTTTTTATTTCGTACAACAAGTGAAGTAATTTAAGTTATATATGCGCAAAAAAACAAAGTTTACATTCGTTATGTCAAAGTTACCCAGACCTATATGCTGTGGCATGGAACTATATGTAAACGCGCAGGGATATTGCAGCACAGATGGGGTGTGGTGGAGGCGCTACGGGGTCTCCACATTTTAGTTCTGGCCTTGAAATGGAACTTACATGAGGTGTATTTTCCCCCCAATTTTAACATTATATTCCCGAAACCATTGAACATGTAAACCAAATACATGTACTTGTTAATGGCCATAGGAGAGATGTCTGTTGTCCTTTATTTAGAAACACACAGCATCTCAAAAACAAGTAAATAGAAGAAATTTAATTTGTCATTATAGCCCAACAATTATTTTATATTGAAAATACGATTGCAATAATTTACGTATTTACATACATTTTTGCGTGTTCAAACATTTTGGGAAGATTATGTACCGATAATGTGTTGCAAAATACGGCAACTAATATGTTAGCAATGTCATTAATAATGTTTACTGACATAATGTAAATGTAATAGTGTCATTAATAATGATTACTGTGTAAATACGGCGTTTTGAAAATCCTTGAGCAGTGAAATGGAAGTCTTTAATGTTGTCTCTAACTGTTGTGACACTTAAAAATGTAACTTCCAGATTAAATTGGTGGGTATTAGAATTACATTATAAATACAATAAAATAAAATACAATATAATATATGCTCTCAGCGAATGCCGTACAAATGACACCGCGCATGAGCGGAAGTAGGCGCAGGACAGAGGGATAGCGGAAGAAAGAGTCTGAAAATCACAAACATGGTAAATGTAAAACTAAATTGTATTTATTGTACGTTGAACATGCAGAATAATCACAATTTTTAACGCCATAGTGCTTGTAATTATTTGTTATTTGGCGACGATGTTTATTCAATTTTTATCTTGCTAATAGTTGGTTTATTGATTAATTAATTGTTGGACAGCTATTTAAATCAGGTAGCTTTGAGGCTAGCTAAGTCAAAACTATTAGACAACCGGACTGTCAAGTAAATCATGATGAAGGAGACAATGTGAAATGTTTTATCGGTTGTCGGTGTTTCTTTATCGGTTATCAAACGTTATGAAAACACAGCGAAATGCTACTGAAAGACAGTTGAAAATATAAGGCACGCGTTTAATTAAGTAAATTACAACAGCAATTAGATTATTTTAGATTATTATGCTCAATTGGAAATGTAAATATATATATATTTGCATATGCCACTATCATGAATATTAAAAAACTGTAAATATACACCTAACAACAATGCTGTACCACTGACAACTTGATGAATGCCTCATGTGTTTGTTTCAACAGAACAAGCTGAAATCCTCTCAGAAGGATAAAGTTCGCCAGTTCATGATCTTTACTCAGTCAAATGAGAAAACAGCATTGAATTGTTTGTCTCAAAATGACTGGAAACTAGAAGTTGCTACAGACAACTTTTTCCAAAATCCTGACCTCTACATACAGAATCTAAAGGGAACATTAGACCGGAAAAAGTTAGAACAGCTCTACAACCGGTACAGAGGCAAGTATTGCGCAAAACATCTACATACAAACAGATTTGTAAATGTGCACTTTTAAATATGTTTTAGATATTTCAATTATGCATAAACGTATATGCCGATATAAAATATACTTTGGGAACAATTAGTCATTTGACTATCCTGTTAATCAGAAATGTCTTGTTGTCATCAAAAACAATGTCTCATTGTTTTTCTTTTTTTTAACAGACCCTCAAGATGATAACAAGATTGGTATAGATGGAATACAACAGTTTTGTGATGACTTGGCACTTGATCCAGCAAGTATAAGTGTACTACTAATCGCTTGGAAGTTCCGGGCTGCAACGCAGTGCGAGTTTTCCAAACAAGAATTCATTGAGGGAATGGCTGAGCAGGGGTAAGTTTTGCTTGTTTTTCTTAGATCACATCAGATTCTTTTCTAACTCAGATTACTTCATGTTCTATCTACTGATTTCTGCAATGTTGGTTTTAATTTTGTCTTTTTGAGATGTGACAGCATAGAGAAACTCAAAGCCCAACTGCCCAGGATGGAGCAGGAGTTAAAAGACCAAGGAAAATTTAAAGACTTCTATCAGTTCACATTCAACTTTGCTAAGAATCCAGGACAAAAGGGTTTAGGCATGTTGAATTCATTCTGTTTATGCTGTCAAACTTTTTTTTATGTAGTTAACTTGTGTTTTTTGCTGTTGTTGTTTTTTGTTTTCTACCAGACCTAGAAATGGCGATTGCATACTGGAATTTATTATTGGCTGGTCGTTTTAAATTTCTAGACCTGTGGAACAAATTTTTATTGGTGAGTATTGACTCAAGTTGTGAGTTTTATATAACTTTCATATACAGCATTATATAACTTTCTGGATTAAAAAATGTGACTGACATTGTGATATTGTGCATTGCAGGAGCATCATAAGCGATCCATACCCAAAGACACATGGAACCTTTTGTTAGATTTTAGTACAATGATAACAGATGATATGTCAAACTACGATGAGGAAGGTTAGTTTCTGTTTTCCAAAAATCATTCACCTTTTTATCCTTTGAAAATGGACACAGTCATTTTCTCTGTTAAAAGTTAAAAGGTTAAAAACAGCACTTTTAAATGTTGCCTTAGTCTCCAACCTCAACATGTAATGTTCATGGAATGTTACTTGCTTTATATTTATGCATATTTATCTTTCAGTCCATTCATGGCACTCTGTCCACTTTGACAGGGTCTGCCACTAAATGCATACTTAAAGTGACCTTCAAACTTCATGTTAAAGGTGCACTTCAAAAGGGAGGGTTTACTATACTTTACTATAAAAGGCTTTACTATAAAGAGAACTCTATATGGCAAGATATCTAACTGCAGCTGCTATTACAGTGTAAAGCAGTTACAGGTTTCAGAGCTGCTATTACAATACACAGCTTTCACGGGTGCTGACAGTTTTTGTGATAAAAGGCATGAAAGTGTCTAAATATGACCCAGCAACACCTATAACTACAATCTTGTCAGTGACTTCAACTAAATTGGTTGCAGTATCACACAGAAACTATGTAACTTGCTGATTTTTCAAAACTGATGATGATGATAATAATAAGGGTAATTACTGGTTTTAAACAATATTTTTGTCATGTGTATTTATTGGTGATTCAAATCAAGTCATGGAGGATCATTGTTTTAAATAAATTTTGCTTTAAGGTCTTGAAAAGAAATTACAGGCAGCTGTGTTTGATTAGCAAAATTACTAGAGTAATGAGTTATTGAATGAATATATTTATAAGTAATTATAATTTGTAGGGCTAAGGTAAGGTTTGCTTGAGCACCTCAGTTGTTTTCTGCTGGCATTGGTAAAAGAAACCACAAGCCTTCTCTTTACTCTTACCAGTAGGCCACAACTGTCCTCTAATTTGGGTAAACTGATAACATTTGATAAGTTGACAATGTCTTTTTTTTTTCTCCAGGAGCATGGCCAGTTCTTATTGATGATTTTGTGGAGTTTGCAAGGCCTTGCATTGGCACTAAAAGTACAGCTGTATAATTTCAATCTTCCTGAGGGGTGTCTGACTCTCAGAAAAAAAAACACAGCTTCTGCTGGGCACAGAGGACTGACATGAGATCTGCATTTGCCTTTTTTACAAGCCCTCAGGACTGAGATGTTTATACAAACCAGAGACATTGGAAAGGCATCTTTTCTGTTCAGTCTTCTAATGGTGATTTGGTCTTTTTTTGGCCTGTTTGTTGTTTCATCTTAATACAGGATCTGTTTCAATCTGTGGAATTTAAGTATTCTCATCCACATGAAGCAGTTTGACAAGAGCAAGCTGTCCAAGATACACTGACATGTATATGACACCTTTATCCATGGTCCGATAGGAATTTTAATACTCCATGTGCATTTGTGCTTTGAATGTTGTTTTTTGTTTGGTTTTAATGGAAATTTTCAGTCAAATAATTATTATTGTGCTGTTTTTGTCCTATGAAACAGCTACTGGTGAAAGGCCAGTGAGGTTTTCTTTTTTATTGTGACAATGTATGTTTTCTGTTGATGTCCAGACATTGATTTCACATTGCTTATTTAGTTTGGATCAAAATAGGTCACATGAACTGAGAATATTATATTTTGCAATCCTAAAAAGATTAATTTGAACATTACCTCAGTGTTCTATAATTAACAACTGTTTGGTGTATTGTTATACTGTTTTCGCAATTAATTCAGTCAGCACTTTGACAAGTAACAATCCATACAGTAAAATCAGGTTGTAGTTGATGAATAAAGTTGGATGGCCGAGGAAATAGTTTGGGAATGTTGTTTGGGAATGGAGTTTGGGAATGGAGTTTGGGAATGGTTCTCAGTAAAGGTATATTCACACAATCCACTAAAATCCATTTTAAAATACTTGTTCACCCTTAAAATGCAGTGTTCTTTAGTTTTATTTGTGTCATTTTTTAATATTATTACTTTAATATTTAAAAAGTCTTGAGCTGAAGCAAAAAATTGTTTATAAACGAAGCTTTTGGAGCCATGTATCTGTGAGACAACGCGCACGTAAATAGTCGATAATTAACGTCGTTGCTAGGAAACGAGACGCCCCAACAGTGCTGACAAAAGGACTAAGCGTCTTATCGCATCGAGTCGTTTGTGTTTTATTTTTGCGATTTTCTCATCTATCTTTTGTGAAACACCGGGGATGTCTAACGCGCTGTTAACGGAGGTTGGCTGGGACGATGGTTTTGCCATCCCTGTAGCTAATGCAGAGAATAAAGCGCTAGAGGAGGAGGTAAGTGATAGTTGGTCTGTCGTGGTAAGACGTTGTGTAGCTCAAGCTGATTGTTTTGTTTTTCTCTTTCAACAGCTTAAGATAAAGCAAAAAGAACGGCTAAATCTTGACAACCAACTAAAAAAATACAAGGATATTATAAATGCTTTGACAGAGCATCTCAAAAATTTAAGACAAGAGGTTTCTCATACTCAGGTACCCAAACTCTAAAGCAAGTGGTTTTACCAATAAGATAGCAGCTCACATGTGTAATAGGAATATTTGCATGTGTTTAGTCGGTGTGCAAAGCCAGAGAGAAGGAGATTGAATCGGAGGTGCATTTCAGAGCGCTGGCGGAGCGAGAGACCGGGCGTCTGAAGCAGGAGATCCAAAAGTTGGAAAATGAGCTGAAAACACTGAACGAGAAGAAAAACTCTCTAGAGGTTGCTGTTGTGACTGATATTGTTGATATTTCATATGCACTGAATGCCACATATTGAGAGTATCACAATATGGCACTCATTAAGATCTGTGCATATTTACATTTGCAAACCATCCTTTACCTTAAACTTACAATCATTTGCACAGAACAACATTTTTAAAGCCACCCAGAAGCTTGATGAATTAAAGAGTCAGCTGAACTGGGATCAGCAGACTTTGGAGGCCTGGTTGCAGGACTCAGCACTCAAGGATGAGGACACAATGGCAATAATTAAGTATGCCAAGCAAGATGAGAGCAGGATTCAGGTGAGTGTGTAGTTATAGCCTTCTAAAGGCTGATTAATGTACAAGCTTATGTGATTTGATTCATCACAGTTGTTTTATTGACAATGGAAACTGCTGTAATTTCCCCAAGTAATCCCAAATAAGTAATGTAAACAAGGTATAATCAAGATCTGCATAACAATCCAAATTATCCCAATGACCCTAGTCCAGATACTTAAACTTAAAATCTGCCACTAGAAATAGTTGAAATACATATTATACAGTCACTGATATACAGCATACACATTCTTGAAATCGTGATATAGTAGTACACAATAGTAATATGGTTCAATATATTTCATCTACAAGTCAAATATAATTTTATGTCATAAAGTCTCCATCACACAACTGCAGCAACAGTTTAAAAGTAGCCAAACCATGAGAGGACTGCAGACTTGGCAACACTGCATATCATAACTCAAAGGTTAAATGTGTTAAGCTAACACAAATCAGAAAAGACTATCAATTGTACCCAAAAATGAATGTAGCCTAAATTTAATGGATTGAAATAATTTCTGATTTTGTTTGAATCAGGAATTGACACTGAAAATTGAGAAACTGACTCTTGAGGCCAACCAGAAGAAAAAGACCCTAGACAATGAACTCACGGAAACAGTTATGGCACAGGTGATGTATGCCTTTCTGTGCACCCTTACTCTTTACAATTATAAATAATTTAATAATGTGTTATTTGTTCTCTGTAGAGTTCTCTAAAACAATGTTGTTGTGATATGGAATGCAGGTTGCTTTAGACAAGACAGCCGAGAGTTTTCGTCAAGCTCACATTGAACGACAAGAGATGCTTAACCAGTGGGAGAACACCATTGAACAAATGAGAAGACGCGACCAGGAGATTCAGCAGTGTGCAATCGTAACCTAAAGATGGCGCTCTTTCACTACACATTTAAATTTATGGATTTGGCAGACGCTTTAATCCAAAACTATACAAGTTATACATTTTTAGTATATGTGCTCCCTGGCAATCAAACCCATAGCCTTTGAAAACTGAGCTACAGGAACTACACATTTTGAAATCCATATCATTTGCCATAGCAAATATGAATACTTAAATATATATTTTTGTATATTTTTTGTAAAAAAAAAAATGGAGTTTAAAGAATTAAATTGTTCTCAGGGTTTGTTTTTTATTTGTTGTCGATGATTTCTGAATCTTGCAGGTTTTGGCAGAGGTGAATCAAGCAATACGAGAGAAGAATGATTTAATTAGGGAAAAGGAGGACTTCCTTGAACGTGAGATAGAGAACAATAAAGAGCTGGAGCAGAAGATAGCCACAGCTGAACGTCAGGCAGTTCGGCTCAGACAGCAGCTGCAGGAACAGGAGAGTAATCACAGACGTCTGCAGGATGAGGTCTCACCTCCAACACTGATCCAAAACACCTGTTTCAACATCTGAATAAGTCAATGATAGACAATAGCCAACAGACATTTTTTAGGTCTATGATGCAATTTAAGTCATATGTCTTAATGCCTTTTACTTGTTTTAATAATTGTTTACTGTTATACTGTATCTAGTGAGGTAGTAAAATGCTAAAATTATTCAAAATGATAAAATGAATCATTCAGTCGAATAGTTTATATAAAAGTGTAGCCATCTGATATCATTACTGTATCATGGTACCATTACAGTACTGTTTTGTAAGGAAAATGTTCAGATTTTCTGTTAATCAAATGACAATTTATAGAGAAGTTGGCTAATACAATCAAATTTGTTTCCTCAGCTTGAGAGCCTGAAGGGAACTGTGGACCGAACCAGCAGAGATGTGGAGACCAGCAAATCTCAGTTAACCAGCATGAAAAAAGAAATTAAAGACAAATCAGCCAAGTAATACCTTCTTTTTTTGTCTTTAACATCACAATCATTTTAGCCAATCAGTCAATCAAAATAATTAATGCTTTTCCTTTATTCTGTTCACATACTGCTAATTTGGCTTTCTGCATTAGGTTTTTTGAATCAGATTGTCAACAACACTTCTGTCCACATCTGTCTTTGTTTCGAACTGCACTATAAGCTATAAACAGTACAGCTATATCATCTCACATCCATAACCATTAAATGCATGTCAGTGCCATGCACTGGAAGATCAAGGAGTGGGACCAAAGGGGTAATGACCCCAGCTAATATCTTTACTTTCTATTTATGTACTGTTATGTACTTTTGATTGTGGTTAATATCAAATGTTCAGGATGTTTACACAAATCACACATTTTGTTTCAACATACAGTGTACAGTGAATTATTCTCTTGCATCATGAGTAAGAGTAGTGCATTATATTAATATTTTTGAACCCTATTTTTAAAAATGGAAAATCTACAGTCCCATTAACCCTTTCCCCTAAAAGTTACTTGTTTTTTCTGTCCTATTTAGCACTGCAGATACAGCACTGCACTAACTGTTGATTTGTTGCAGAGTTGAAGAGATGAAGCTTCATAATGCTGCTCTGAAGGAGAAGCTGAGGCTGATGACGGAGGCGGCGGTGAATGGTGAGGAGCAAGCAGCACAGATGGAGCAGCTGCTCAAAGAACAGGAGCTCAACGTCAAAGTGAGCTGAACTCTTTCCTCCACTTTCAGGGTTTATTTTTCAATCTCTGCCTGATTTTGTTGTTCTTACACTGTTGTTCCTAATTCAAACTTTCTTCCAGATCAGTTGTGAGCGAATTTGATGTTTGACGTGAGTTTCCTGTAAATAAAAAGCTGTTTTGGCTTGTTTGTGTAGGAGATCGATGCTCAACTGCTCCGGCAGAGAGAGCTCATGTTCAAGAAGAATCAGGAATTGCAGGAGCTGCGTGCTAAGGAGAAGAATGCTATAGCCGACATCAACGGAACCCGGGCCGCTCTTTCCAACCTGAAAAGCAGACTTAGCAAACTGGACCAGAACTCCCTCAAACAGCAAACGATCATCTTCAACCAGGCAGGGGAACTGTTAAATGAGGGAACATCAGCCCAACAAAAATCTGCAAGATGGTCATTTTCTTGAAGCGGTTGGTCTCAATGTCACAAATGCTGTATTTTTCCTTTTTCCAAGGATTTTCAGATTCAGATGTTGGAGAGGAAGATGTGTCGTTTACAGGGGAATGTAAACAAAGAGGAGAAAGAGGCTCTGGAAAAGAAAGTCTCAGATTTGTCTGAAGCCCTGGAGGAGAAAAAGAAGACGGCTACCACCCTCAGCAAACAGCTGAAGAAACTTCAGGTGAGATTATTGATTATTCTTCTCAGGTGTGGAGAACAGCTAAAAGTCAAACATATTTTGAGAAAATGTGCTTTATTGTCACAAAAATGTCAAAATCTTAGTCTTGGTGGTTCTAAAACCATGGTTATTTATGTTTTTATCTAATTTTTGTTTGTGTCAAATATGGGATTCAACCAGCTGATGGTCTGTAGGTAGTTGTATATCATATGTGTGTTTTCTCAGGATGATATCCGCCGTGTTAAGAAAGAAACAGAGAAAAGTGCAGCAGAAAAGAATGACCTGACCTCCAAGATTCAGGAAATGCAGCTCTTCATTGACACCTCTGAGAAAGAGCAGAAGAAACTTAGGTTCAAGAAACAGGTGAAGAACTTGATTGTCCATCAGGGCTGCATGCAGAATTATCTGTCAGTGTCTGTCACAGCAGAATTCCGCAGAGAGCTCTGCAGATGTTTACACAAACATATATGTATACATATGTATATACATATGGATCTCCTTCAGGACAGTATGGTGGAGAAAGACCTGCTGAAGATGGAAGTGCAGCGTCTGAGAGATTTGCTGTATAACCGAGCTGATGGAGTGTTGAGTCTGGAGAAGGAACGTCTGCAGATGCAGGCAGCCATGAAGGAAAGAGAAGAGGAGATCCGTGTGCACAGAGAGATGATGAATAAACAGATCAGACTTACTGAGCAGGAGCGGCAGGGGCTCAGGTACAATCCTGCTTTTCACAAATTTGATTTCTGTTAAAAAAATATTTTTTGTAATCAAACAATAAGAGGTTCCTAGAATTTCAGCTGTTAGCTTCTTCATTTTAGCAAGTGTTAGCTTCCAAAAATAGTTTTTCAGTTCATTACACTATTGCTGCTACTTGCTATACTTATTTATGAGGAAAATAAAGTTTTCAGCTCATAATAGAGTAGAAATTAATGTGACAAGGTTCTTACAAAGATATTAAAGCATAATTATGTTTCAGTGTAACATTGCATGCTCGTATTTTGTTAAATTAACTGTATCCACCTATAAATGATAACTGATGGGAGTTAATAGTAAATGATAAAAAGTTAAATGGCTTTTTAAGTGATGTTTAATGTGACCATGTATGAAATTATGAAAATACATTAATATATAACTGAGTTTCCTTTCTGAAATACCACAGTGATGGAATTACCCAAATATAAAATATTGTATAAATGGTCCATGTGCACTTTTTGGTTAAAAAGTGCAAATACTCTGTTTCCTGGCACATGTATTTAAATCCTGCACTTCTATTCTGATTAACGGCAACAGTGCTGAAGTGCAGGAAAGACTGTCTAAAATCGACAAGTTGAAGAAGAAGTATGAGATCCTCACCGTTTCCATGGCAGCACCAGAGGGAGAGGAAGAGAAATCACAGGCCTACTTTATTATAAAGGTTTTGTGTTGTTTTTCTTCAATATGTATAATTCTACTTCTTTTTACAGTTATGAGACAAGAAATGGGTTCTCTCAGACACTGAAATCTACATTTTTCAGTTAATGTTCAGTTAACACACTCCTCTGAATTTTAAGAACATTTTCCTGAACTAATAGTCATGTTTCTCTTTGCCTTCACCTGTGATAAACTGTTTTGCATCAGACACACAGTAACATCTGAAAATCCCTGTTACCATCTTCTTACTGTTGATTAGTTGATCTTACCGTTGATCGTACAGTTGTCCCAAAAATCAGAAACACCAGTAAATAATATAACTGATAAACTGATGATTTCCTAAGGCGGCTCAAGAGAAGGAGGAACTCCAGCGGCAAGGGGATGAATTGGATGCCAAAATTCGTAAGATGGAGAAAGAGATAAAAGCTTTGGAGAACACCCTCACTGTTGTTAATGATCGCAATACAACCTACCGCAAAGCCCTGTCCAAAGTCACAGATTCCAGTATGTGTATACATAAATATACACACACACACATACACGTTAGGTATCTATGCTTTGTGGGAACTTTCCATAGACACGTTGACATGTACTTTTATACTGTATATCCCCTACCCCTTAGCATACCCCTAAACCTAACCCTCAAAGAAACCTTTTGCATTTTAACATTGTAAATACTGTAAACAGCATGTGGACTTTCACAGTACAAAAACCCAGTTAAACCCTTGCAGTAAATGTGTATCATCTTGCTGCAGGTCCAGAGCACCAAGAGAAACTGAAGTTGGAGGAACAGAGACGAGCAGCTGAGGAGAAATACAAGTACAAGAGACAGCGAATCCAGGAACTACAAGAAGACATTGAAGTAAGGACTTTAATGAAAACACTATAAATTAATATATGTATGTGTAATGTAGTAACATTTACATTTAGGCATGTAGCAGACACTTTTGTCCAAAGCGACTTACAAAGTGAGTCTGATGGTAGAAAGCTAGTAATAAGTACCTATATAAACAACATAACAAATTACTTAAACAGCTGAAACTTCAAAATGTTGCAATAACCTAAAATGTATTTTAAACATGAAAAAATACATATGCAATAGATACACAAAAAATATGCAAAGATACAATTTTATTAATGGATCATGCTTTCACCCATGCCATATAATTATATATTAGAAATTAAATTATTAGTAACAATAATGATGTTACTAGGCAGCTTCACCAAATAATTACATAGTACATACATTACAGATATTTATTATCAAGCTAACATAATTCACTTTCATTGTGTTACAATGGCTTTCTACCATTAGGACATTGTTTTTAAACCCTCAGTCACAACAGAACAGGTTTCTGTGAACCAGCACTAAAAACTGTGTTCTTATTGGTTCTTAACTTGTTTGTCAAGTCTTTCTTCTTGCTTCTAGGACTTTATTATTAGTATTATTACACTACTAATACAGAATTAGCTTCAGTATTAGCTAAAGCAAAATAAATGCTATAGTATTCAGAATTAGCATTAGCTATCAGAATAGACCGGTCATGCACTAGTTACACTAGTTTAGATGTTATTATATAAAGCACTTTTTAAGTTACATTAAAACTCCTTTTTTACACAGCGTGTCTAATATTTCAGGGCATGTCTAGCACACTAGAGGCTCTTTCTCAAGAGGAGTCAGTGGAGAATGAAGCCGTTGAAAAGACTCAAGCACAAATCTTGGCTCTCAGAAAAGACCTTGTCTCACAGGAGGAGAAAATAAAAAGAGCTACCAAACAGGTCTGCCATTGTCCCTCAACAAATTATTCATTTATCTTTTCTCAAATCATATTTTTTTACATTTCTTATTTGGTTAAATTTATATTCTTTAGATGCTTCTCATTTCAGCTGATAACTGATAACCTGGGATGTAATTATTTAGTATTTATGTTTATCTCATTTCTAATAGTCTGTAGTACAGCCTAAATGTGGTGCACTTTACTGTTGTCATTTCACAGTGTGCCAAATATACCAAAGAAATTCGGTCTGCTAAAAAGACCAGTGAGAAAACCTTTGAGGAACATGACATAGAGCTCCGTGAACTCAAAGAAGTAAATAAAACCATAAATAAGATGCTTCTGGAAACCATGGAAGAAAATCCTGAACTTGCATCTATTTTACAGATACATTTCACACAGGTAAAGATTGACAGTGACAGAACACAGATGCTCATTGTGGTCCTAAAATTACTGGAAGTAGTTGTAGTGCAGTTATCAGTTTTTTAGCAATTTTTACAATTGGTGAACATGTCTGGAACAACATTGATTTTAGTATTTAATATCAACCAGTCATTCAAGTAGTGATTTTTTATAGGGTATAGACTTTATATTATTTTTATTATAGATATAAATATTGTGTACTTGCATAAAGTAAAAAGCTTTATGCATTTCATTTCAATTTCATTTTTACTTGCCAAAATCTTGTTTGCCAAAATTGTAGTGAATAGTGAGATTACAGTTCCAAATGACTGTGTCTGTATACATACTAATGTACAATTAAATATAATACAAATTTTTCACATTGAAGGCCGGCCTGTCACTGCCGTCTCCTGCATCTACTCCATCCAGTCACCCGAGCTCAAAGATCAGCTCAGCACGGAGTTCTGCTTCACTCCGGTAAAACATTCCATCACCATAATCCAGCTTTACCAATGAGTATGACAGTTTCAACACATACAACTAGTACTATGATACAGTACGTTCATATCAAGTTAAAACTCCCTTAGACGGTCCTGACAGTTGACTCAATGTTGTATGCACATGTATCAGATCCTCAGGTCAGTCAGCTGCCAGCAGCCCCAGAAGCTTGTCTGCCAAATCTGTTCCAGTGAAGACAGTGGATCTGGGCTTGGGCCTCTCTGTCACGTCCCCTCCCGGCTCTTGCCCATCCAGCCGTGACAGCAGCAGAAGAAGCAGCAAATGCAAGAGCCCTTAAGCAGATGTACAGCCCAAAACAGTGTGTGCATGTCTGCTGACCAGGGCTGCTTATTAGTTAGTTACACCTCATTAAATAAACATTCACTTATTGTAAATATAAGTGGTATATTCGTTATAATATTCGGTATTGTTATTCCTGTTCTTAAGCTGAATGTAACTGAATGCACTTCACTTTAGTAAGTGCTATCCTTAACCTGTCTTTGATTGTTTAAGTTTCAATTTTATTTCCTGTTGAAGTGGTGTGTTATCTGTGTTGTGTAGAATGTAGAAATCTTTACCACCACGTTTATTAGATCAGGATACCAGGTATATGGGGACATTACAGAGGGACCTATGATTGCACAAGTATATAATGTGATAATCTATAATAAAAATAATAATAAAATATAACTCTAATTGAGTCACATAAATATCACATAAACTTTTATGACCTACCGCTGTGAAATCTCATGTTCAGCTCAGCAGGTCTGTGCACTCCACTGGAAACTACATTAATAGATAATATATCCTCTTTCATGTATCATATGTCCTGTTTCATCTTTCAGTCTTCATAATACAGCGCAACAACTAACATCTCTGTAAAAAGTGGTACTAAACTGTACTGAAGTGCCCAGTACAACCTTTTGCTTGGAATAATTATTGTGATTCATTTATAGGTAATAACTGAACCTTTTTCGTACCCCTGCATTACTAGATGGTAACAATTTTGTACTTTACTTGCACTTTTAAACAGTCCAGTGTGCTTAAGAAACACCCTTGCACATTAATTCATATTTTAAATATATAAATTATAACCTGTAAGATAACTGTTTTTGTTTTTATGCTTTTGGAAAAAAAAGCACTGCTTATGAAATTAAATGGTGCTGTTAAACACACACACACACATACCCTTACAAGGAGCCATGTTTAATTGAGGCCGTGTTTTACTGTTGATTTGCAATTAAAACACCATTGCATGCTGGTTTCAAACATGGTGACTTTGTAAAACATTTGTAATGAAGCATTGGCAATGACTTCGGTCAGTGAAGCATTAAAGCAAGGCTCACACATCTGATCAGTAGATTGTGCAGTTGGCGGTTGAGTGATCCAGACAAATCCATTCATTAGTGAACTCCCAATAACCCTCAACATCTACCAGCCCACTACCTGCAAGCACCAGGAGAATCCATATTATCTTGATGTTATCATGACAATATCTGTACAAAATATCTCATTTTGTAGACAAATTTAACTTACTAATGTACCTACATTTCAGTTTTATATTTTTTTGTGGTGAGTTGGGTGGGTTGAGTGGGTGAGTTGAAGCAGATAACGCTTAACATCTTAATATTAACACTTAATTACAATATTAAGTTAACAATAAACGTTTTTAAACATGATTAAAAAACATTTTAAACACATTGTAAACATTTTTGTAAACACTACTACATATAATTGCCACACTTTAATTTAAAATATTATTTGTTGTATATTTTAAAAATGTGTAAGTTTGTCCAAATGTTTTATTGGTAGTATGGTGTACAACTCAGGAAACAGTCTCACCCTTGATCAGGTCATACAGGGTGCAGTAGCTTGCACCATTGTCCTTCAGCATGGCCCATGTTTCAGAGACAGAAAGTCCCTGTGCCAGTGAAATAAATGTAAAAGTAAATGAAAAGAAAAAACAAACTCAGAAGGACTACTTGTTGATTAGTATTATAATATAGGTAAAAATAGCTAATGATGGAGAATTCTTGCTCCCTAATATTATTAAAATATAGGAAGCAGGGTTTTTACCTTTACTCTGCAGGCACAGTTATATAGAGGACAGTTATATAACAACTTAATTATACAACTTCATCTCTATTGCATTTTCTCCTGTTGGGTTCAGCTCTCACCTCATACATGCATATCTCTCCACCAGCAACACAGCCCGAAGAACTCCAAGCCTTGATCTGATTCACCAAAGCAGTAACAACATCCCCGCATGGGATCCCAAACAGCCTAGAATGAGTGAGATGGTATAGCACTACAGCATGTTCATGTAGAATCAACCTGACCTTCAACCTCATGTTTTCTTATGATGGTGATGATTTTGGTTTTTCAGCTTTACTTAGCTCCTGAGAACCACCCATTGTCAAAACTGATAAGAAACAGGTGAATTTAATTAAAATTTAAAATAACCACCAGAAGTGGCTTGGCTTCTTGAATTATGCAATTGTTTATGTTCTTGTGTAGGACTGAAGAAACAATCCAGACCAGTGGCATGTCTCCAGATTTACTACATGCAGATCTAATAGTAGTATCTTCAGTAACTGGTATGTAAAGAGCTTTAGTATGGAAAAGGTATTCTGTGACTAATCTGCATGGTGAATAAATGAGACTAACAGACTAAAACACTCCTGTGAGGCTAGTCACAAGTTTTGATTTGTCTTGGTGTGGAGTTTTTCCAGAGTTTAATCATGGACGTTAATGATTTGCCTCAAAGATTTTCAACATCATCAGTCATTACCAGTGTCTATTAAATTTGTAACATAAATTAATTCATAACTTATGAATTTACAATTTAATAAAGTCAAACATAGATGAAGAAGCACAAAAAGGGTGAGTTTACATTTCTTATATAGGCTGTATAATTAATTGTGCAATTGCAGTGAGGTAAAGAACAAAAGTTAAAAATGTATACATTTGCTTCATACTAATACTTTAAAAACAAAAATCGAGCTAATAAACACTTTAAAGTTCTAAAAAAATGTAAATAACATTTTAAAAGAAGATTGTCTTGTGCATTGTTACAAAGTGACAACATTTTGCCTACAGTAAATGTCCCACTAATATTTCAATATACTACATATGTCTCCAGTCCAACAGCATCTTACCAGAAACTTTGCATCGAGCATGAAGCTGGTCTGCATTTGCCATCAAATAAACACCCAGTGTCAGAGTCAAAGCCAGTAGCCAGGTTCTTGTCTGCATGTAATTGTCAAAGACCTCTTAATGATTTCTGTTAGTGAACAGACAGAGCTGGGAACAGTGGTTTTATACTAAGGGTCTCATGTATATGTGATAACAGAGCGGGATCACAGCTGTTGTCATGTGGGGTGTCAGAGGGTAAGAACCACAGCATTGATTATCAATGGCTAAAGGAACAGAAATGTCAGGGTTGTTTTTATTTATCGACTTTTTCCATTTGTTACACTTTAAAAAGCAACTACAAGACAGAGTAAAATGTTTATTTATGAAATCACATATAAATCACTTCAATATAGATATAATATAAATATACTTGCAAATAATAATGCAGAATATTGATTTTACATTATTTAAAAGTAAGTAGAATTAAATAATAAAACCACTGCAGTTACTGTCACTTGACTTGTAAATAAGCAGAACTTGCATTAGCTACTACAAAACTGTTCACAAGGTTCTACTGAATTGATTTTGGTTTGGTATCTATATAAATTTCAATATCAGCACTGTAAGATGGCGACGCTGCCCTAACAAGCAACACTGTGTCATGTAGGTTTACATTCTCATATATAGTATAAACCTAAATACATTTATAAAGGTTAAATTCTGCTATGGTAACACTAATATGGAAATATTTTATATTTAGTTTTTAAAAAAAATTGCACTGGGTAACCTTAAAATATAGCATTGGTGGCTCAGGATGCTAAAAGCATAAGGGCTTTAACCAATCAGGATGTAGCTCCAAAATAATAGAAAACTTTAATGAATTTAAAAATAGAAAGTTAAGCTATATTAATCAACTTCAGTTCTTCATTTCAACAACCATATAGAGAGACATATAGAGAGATGAAAATTAGACAAGATTATG
The DNA here is from genome assembly GCA_036877545.1 of Yasuhikotakia modesta. Classification (NCBI taxonomy): domain Eukaryota; kingdom Metazoa; phylum Chordata; class Actinopteri; order Cypriniformes; family Botiidae; genus Yasuhikotakia; species Yasuhikotakia modesta. The sequence continues at coordinate 32,299 of JBAJNP010001793.1, read as the reverse complement.
AAGATAAATTTAAGCTTTTTCAAGTTTTTTTTTTAATTTAAGCTTTTTCCTGCCATTTTAATCAAATATTACATATTCAATGCCATTTCAACCTGTAAACACAGTGTACGTATGTACAGTATGTATAATCTGCTCAATGACAACAACAGCAAGTTGCTGTCTAAAAACTCAAAAACAGGAACCAGAATTGCAAATTTTCAGGGCACAAGTCAAACCCATGTCTGAGCAATATTTCCTGTTTTCATTTAAAAAAAACGTAATGTTGTGGTAATTACGAAGAAAATTAAAATTGTACTTAATTTCTCAATATACCCAACACACTCTCAGGTCAATATTTCAACTTTGTTTACCCCTCAAACTTAAAAAAACACATATACAGTTATCCAACATTATACAGTATAACCTATATCTAGTCTCAAAATGGCAGAGGTCAGATTATAATGCACTGGTACAGTTCATCAGTGTTGTTTATTCTGGCCCCTCTGCTTTGTTTTCCTTCCTCAAAACTCACTTCAGAAGCAGTTAGAATGCTTCATAGTATCTTTAAGCACCATCCACTTTTAAATTTACATTTATTCATTTGGCAGATGCTTCTTTCCAAAGCAATTTACACTGAATTCATTGTATACAGGAAGACTTTTCACGGCGTTACACTGAGTTTCTTGCAAATCAAGAAGAATAAAACACGCCATGCTGCTCTTAACCCTGGTGGACAGTGATCCATTTTGATTCACAGTTAATAATACAAAGACATCTAACTAATAGACTCTTAATCCCTAAAGATCGGATTACATGTAAAAATGAACAGTGATTAAAAACACTACTTAATAATAGTAATTCACACACAGTAATTTGCTTTTAAGGTACACAGAGTAAAACAGATATCTCTGAGATATCAAAAGAATTCAATCTCTATGAGATATTTACTAAACGTTTTATAAATCAGTAGGATATTTGCTTTGGACAAATATTTTTTTCTCATTTTTGTAATGCAGAGATGGAATTTAAGCTCCAGGCACATCCTCCCGAATCTGTTACTGAATTTTAGCATCTGCTAAGTTCTCTGGCTCCACATCCAGGTCAGTTAAACAGCAGTAGCACATGATCTGAGTATATTTGGTGACACAGTCTGGCACAGAGAAAGAGAGAGAATATTCAAAAGTTTAGAGATGTTACCGCACCACTGTAAATGTGATATAACATTAAATCATCCTTCTTCCAGATAGGAATGTTATGTGATTCTTGTAATTTTGGTTCTTTAAACCAGCAGAAAATGACAAAAATCTCCCTGCTGTTTAAAACAACCTAGTTGTTGATGCATAAATGCAGCCACAAAGCAGAACTTGTATGAACAATAGTCATGTGTTTATTGTGGTAAGATGTGGCTGCTATGGTTATAATTCTTTTACCGCATGACTTTGTGAACTGTATAACTTTGAAACAGGAAAAAGATACCACTATAAAATGACATGTTCCCTCATTCACTGCTTCTCAGAGTTTAACTTTGAGAAAATAGAGCATTGTTTTTGGTTGCTATGTTATTCAAAGTGGATTTTAGGCACTGTGCTTAATGGTATGTGGTCACAAGTTCTGACTTTTTGATGGTTGCCACACCACTAATATAATGTTTAGTACAAGTAAATATGTTAAAAGATTATCTTTACCATTTAGTTTACCAATCCACTCGGGCCTTTTCTCCTCTGGCAGATAGACACACAGATAATAGACAGGCACTCCTGACAGTGCAATTGCTATGCCTATGAGTGAGTTAATGGTGTCGCTGTACAGAGGAACAATCACAAGGAACAGACTGCAGAAGCAGTAGATGAAAGGAAAGAATAATGTGAGCTGAAGAAAAAAAACCAGAAAGCAGCTAAGTCAACAGAAAGACAGGACCGTGCCTAATATTTCAGTCAAATTATAATAACAGTGATAGAGTTAAAATTCTCTGGATACTTTACCTTGACAGGTCTGTATCTGTCTGGCTGAGTAAGACGCAGGTAAATTAGTCCCGCCACTGACAGACCCACATACAGCCAGTAGCTGAAGCTAAAGTAGTTGATGAGTTGGAACACATCCTCAACACACAAGAAGATCAGCCCCATCACACCCTGCAAACACACCCACACAACACTGTTGATGACTTTTTTTGTTTATTTAAACAATACCGTATTTTACAAAGACAAAAGAAACCTGATACACCATTTGCAACCCAACTTACTTCCGTAACCTGACATTTTTAAGTAAAATAAGATATTCAATGAGAAAAAAACATGTAGTTGTGGTTTTAGGGTTTGAAATTAAAAGGTTTGAGTGATGACCAAATCACAGAAGAAAGATTACGATACATTTTCAACATCACAAGCAATCTGCCAAACAAGATCTGCTAACCCTAACAATAGCTGTAGTATCTCACTGCCAAAAGGAATCAAAAGTTACAAAAGTAAGTACTACTTACATTGAAGAGAAGAGCAGGTACAGGGGTGTAACGCTCAGCATGGATTAGACTTAAACTATTAGGCAGGTGACCCTCTCTTGCCCCTACAAAAAACAACCTTAAAGAAAATAATAGAAATCCAGTAAAAAATGGTGCTCATTCAAACACAAGACATATAGTGTATTAGATGGATTTGACAAGGATGACTTGAAATACCCTTTTGTTATAGGTCTTACTGAAACATCTCAAACAGCTTACCTTGAGGCAGCAATAACTGAGGCATTGAGTCCTCCATAGCAAGACATGGCCACAGCGATGGGGATGATCCAGTTAACAGGGCCAAGTACCTGGTTCCCAAAGGTCTACACATACAAACAACCAAGTAGGGTTTAATCAGCTGCTGGTTTAATCACTACAGAGCACAAACAAGCACAAAAATAAAACTCAAGGAGATTCTTACTACAGCCACTGCATCACTACCCATAAAAGAAGGCATGTCCAGAACCACATAATATGCCACATTGGTGAGTAAATAGATGATGGTCACTATTGGCATGGAGATGGCTATTGCAAGGGGAAGGTTCCTATGGGTGATCAGGAAAAAAATGAATTGCTATGGATGAATCACTTGTGTTGTAACATTGTAGCTTTGGAATTAGAGTCTGAGTTAATATAGAGTTAGTACATACTACAACGCAAATTATGCCTTAGGTTTTTGGTCATGAAGTAAATTAACACCTGTATATTTTTGATTACAGGAATAGCTGTACCATGTCACTATGTCATTACAAACTCATATGAATTTTTGCTTCCATAATTCAATTTTTCAATATCTCCTTTTATGTTGCACAAATAAAAGAATGTCATACGAGTCTGGAGATTTGTAACAGCAGAGTTTTTAGGTGAACTATTCCTTTATGAGATGCACTTCAATGTTTTTAAAGGAAATAATGTCTGCTGCAAGACCTCTCAGGGTTCTTGATCTCCTCAGTAACAAAGTTGAGTGTGTCCCAGCCAGAGTAAGAGAACAGAGCAGAATAAAGAGCCAAAGCAATGCTGCCTGCCTCCATAGAGGAACCCTCAAAAGGTCTAGTGAAGTTCTCTGTTTCTCCTGTGTAAAACAATGGTAAGTATGAGGAACAGGGAAGGTAAATTAAAAGGTTTGATGGTTGATACAAAAAATGTTGTCAAGTTATTCAACTTGTCATACAAAGCTGTGCTTGCCAACTTCCAAGACACTACAAAAAAATCCACCACAAAACTCTTACCGTTAATTATCTTAATGATCCCAACTGTGATGACGAGGAGTAAAGACATGATCTTGGTATAAGTGAATATATCTTGAACCAAAGTTCCCCACTTCACATAAGCACAGTTTATGAAGATCAGAATACCTGTGTAAAAATGAGATCTTTAAAGTTATATTTTTTGATGTTGTTTAGTAGCTAGTGGTACATGCATTCCATTGAGCCATGGTTCAGATTATGTGGGTGTAGATTCAAATCTAGTATGCATTGTTTTCCAATTCTATTATTCTCTCTTTTTATCATAATGTCGTATCTTCTTAATTTCACTATAAATATAAAAGACCAAAAGGTGCTTTCATTTGTGGTCTGTAAGTTGGCTTCATTTTGAAAAGTGTTTACTATTTATTTATTTGTCAAACTTCTTTTTTATTTGCTGTTTGGTTTTACTTGGCTCAGCAACCACAAAAACAGTTTCAGTTTCTGGTTTAGTATGTAAAATGTGTGGATGTTACAGCATGTTCTCATGCATTAGGTGGATCATATCCCTGCTTTCTGAGAACACATTCTGCCCTGACTGGAGCTGTGTGAAGGCAACAGCTGCTAAGGAAAGAGAAAGAACAACATGTGTCACGTGTGGGTGGTGAGAATGGGGCAGAAACACAGAAGTGACTGCTTCAGTTTTCACATTCACTAATACAAATGGGGTTTTGGTAGAAATAACACCAAAAACAGCTGTCACTTTTTGTCTTTTGGAGAAGAGGCAAAAAATATGAAGGGTGGCACCATAATATTCTTTGAAATACCCTAGAGTATCCAAATATCATCATATATGAACTATTCATTATCATGGTACATCAGAGTAAATCTAAAATCAACACAGTACTGTTTTTGTAAGGGATGGGTTACTTTGTTGATCTTTCACCTAGATACCAAAATCGTCTGCTACGTACAGACAAGCTGAGTCACAGAAGGGTTTAGGAGTGACTGAAATAGTTTGGCCTGGTTGTCAGCAGCTAACATAGGAGTAACAACAACTAATGCCAATGAAGAATTAAGAAGCATTTAGATTATAGATGCCCATACTGCCTGCAGGATCAGGATCCTGTCAACTGAAACAATGTCTATGTGTGTCTCTTACAGACAGGTTAACAATAGCAATTGCTGTAATATTATGCAACACCTTATATTCGTCCTGGCAAATACAGTTGCTCTTGCTTAATCATGCATACATCTATTGGATGTAATGTTAAACATGCCATTAGTTTTACTATGAATAAATCTGATGAAAAGCTACAACTAACAACCTTTCTAAGGGTCATGCAATGAACTTGTTAAACTTCAGATATGCTTTAAGGAAGTGCTAACTTTAATTGTGTCATAACTACAGAAATTAGTGGTTAAAACTAGTTTTGTGAGGACTTTGATATTAAGGACAACCTGGATGTGCCACAGGGAAATTATCATTTTTAAAAGTTCTTTTACATCCTGTATCTGTCAACAAATTTAGAAGTGTTTAATAGTCATTCTAAACCAGTACAATCAGTATTCTCATCTCATAGTTTCAGAATCAAACATTTAAGATAGCAAAAAAAAAACCCAACAAATATCCAACACTACTAAAAAATAATTTTTACAACCCCGCATTTCCCACTTGTGAAAACCTGTATTAATGTTTTTTTTTCTGTTTTCCATTCATGGATGTTCTGCAGAGTCTGAAAACATACCTGAATGAGCTAATTACAGCTAATTGTCAGTGTTATCTACAATGTACATCTGATGCGCATTAACAGGGCTGAACCTAAATTCTGTCAAATACTGCCCTCCAGAAACATATTTAAATATCCCCCCCCACACACAATTCTGCTAATGTGACAGTTGATTAAAACAGGATATTCAGAAAGAAATCTGTTGTCAAAAATTTGATTAATAAAAAAAACTTTGTTTCGTTGAAATCAAATTGGATTGGTATTAAAGGCAGAGCAAGTTATGATATTTTGAGAATGATCTAGTCTTTGAAATGATGTGCACTGATGAATCATGCACAATAAGACCAGGAACGTGTAGTAAAAAATGATCAATTTTTTGAATTAATATTGACCTCAAAGAGCAATTATAATTTCTTTCAGTGAGGACTCACAGAGACAAGCAGCTGCTATTAGTCTAACCGCATCATATGGAGGCTGGCACGTGGGGTACAGCGCTTCCACCAGGTAGTTGGCAAACGTGAGTGAGATCACAGCTTGGCTGGCCGGCTCAATCAGAAGAATGGACGTCCACAGTCGGATAAAGGCAGGGAAACTACCAAAAGCTTCCAGGATATAAACATAACTAGCTCCAGACTTTGCAATGGTGGTTCCAAGTTCTGCATAACACAGAGCGCCAAACACAGAAAACATACCACCTAGAGCCCAGACAATCAGGGCAAGGCCGTAGGAACCACTGTACATCAACACGCCTTTGGGTGAAACAAAAATGCCGGAGCCAATCATGTTGCCTACGATTAAACAGATGCCATTGACCAGAGATATCTCCCTCCTCATGATCATCTTCTCACCCTGCACTGGACCATTGCAGGGTCCTGCTGTTTTCTTCAGATCCTGGTTAGAATTGCCCTGTGTTCCTGGACAGAGCCTTTGGCCTATGGACATGATTTGCTTCATACTGCAGGATGATGTAAAATCAACAAATTTTACAAGCTGCAATCACTAATGAAACATGTTACCATTCATCAAAAACTTAAATTTTAAAAATAAATTTTTAATAATCTTTGTTTTCATTACAATGTAATCCTCCAAATGTTACTTTTGTTTACATTTTTTTTACCAATTCTTAGAAATGTGGCTCTTCTTCAGTGGCAAAGAAACATTACCAAACAAACTTTAAAGAATGCTAATAATAACTTTACAGAAGATTATACAGATGTGAGTAGTTCACATCTATATACATGTTCATATCTATAAACATCTAAGTATAAAGTACTAAAAATTAGTTAGACCATTAATTAAACCACAACAAGTGCAAAAAGAGCTTTAAGTTACTTTCAAAAAACAGCAAAATACTTAAATACATTTAAAATGTACAATTTTGAACTTCTAGGCAATATCCTGACTCATGCACATTGACAAAGGCACTCAGGGGCCTGTTATTCTGGAGCTGTTAAACATTTCCAGTAACACATTCTCAGAAACAACAGTTATACGCACCTGTTATCATGTGAGACGGAATGCTGTGATTTAAGGTGAGTTAAGAATACAGGTTATCTGTGTGATTGTAATCCTTTTTAGAGCAGAAAAAGCTGGACTGTAGGAGTATAATAAGTCAACTTGATGAGTGCTTTCGCAATCCCAGACTGCAGAGACACACTGATGTTTTCCTTTGGAGGCAAGATGGCTTCTAGAGTTCCTCTGTCTATTTTAGGAGGTCTGTTTTCAGGGACGGAGAAAGAGAAAGAGAGAATGCCTGTCCCCTCCTACTGATAGTCAGTTCAGCAAAATTAAAGCCTGGCTTTACAGCATGGCTTTATTATCTGATATGTTTCAGCTCATACAGAGTTCTGCTTAAAGATAGTCTTCCTTATTATTTGAGGTGCTCGCTTAGGGCTATGGATTTGAAAAAACACTTAACAATAAGTATTACATTTTGGTACAAAACTCCTAATTTTATACACGAATGTTAAGAAAAGATACATGACGTCTAATTCTAAAACAAACACCTCTAATGCTGCGTCATTAGAAAGCATGATGTTTTCTTATGGCGTCTTTCAGCAGAACACCACAAGTATGAGGAAAAGCAACTGTGTAAGCAAAGGACAGACAGAGTTCATTGTGTACTTCTGGGCTTTCAGGTAATACAAAACAACACTCAAACATTCAGGAAGTTCTAAACACTTTAATAACACCTCACACTTTACCATTTGTGGAAATTCATTATCCCGGTAACAGAACCCAGATGTATGCTACTTGTACACAGCTACATAGGATATATATTATTGTCATTACATATCTGATGCCATGACATCTCAAAGTCAGACAACACTAGCAAAAAGAATGTTGATATCAGCAGTCTTTTCAACTTTCAACTCAAACCAAAACCTGTGTGATTAAACATAACATTTGAAAATGTGATGGAAATTACATTATTACAACATCCTTTGTTTATGGGCCTGCATTCTGTTTAGGCAATTTTCAGCCAACATACGGTATTGCTAATATGTGCTATTTACTGTTTATTTAGCTTCTGAATAACAGAGAGAATCTGAAGGTTCATTCAACCATGTAGAAAAACTGGACTGGCACAACACTTTAAATCTCAATGATATTAAAATAAACACTATAGAGAAAAGCACAACAATATATCACAAACCAAATCAAAATGCATGTAAATAATCACTAAAAGTTCAAGATTACTATAAATAAATACAAAAAAAGAACAGGTCATACATTCTCCTGATATTGTATATGGTCCCAAAGGCTACAACCAAAAAACAAAAGTTTTGTAATACAAAGGTCGTTTCTGCAGGTCTACAGATTTTATTGTTTAATTGAAAAGGTGCCAACAACAAACACAAAAACTCTTTTAAACCATTATTTTTCAGTGAGGTCTTCTGCATGTAAGGACCATCGAAATTAAGAGTTTCATGCTACAGCAAGTTTTACAGTAGAAGAGGAAACAAAGAAAGGACAACCAGTTTCAGGACATTCCAGAGAACTGTGCAGTCAACCCTGGTAATGCCTTCAAAATATAGATGCCACCTCTATAAATCAGAAAAATTCTGCTTGTTTGCACCAAAGGGGAAATCTACAGTGCAGGAGCATGCAAAAATCAATGCCACAAGAATTTTCGTAAAAAATTATGAAATAGAAGTATCACAAAACTTTTATTGAAGACATAAATCAAGCATGTGATTGGCTCAAGATCTAAGCAAAAGACACAAAGATCAAACTTTAGCAAATTTAGTTTAGCATCAGATTTCTATTTGTGTGCTGCCTAAAGATCAGTGCACCCCATATTTCCAGAGCTAACTGGAAGAATTCCCTTTGGTTTATACCTCAAACAAACACAATGCAAGAATCATCAGAAGCGTCAGAAACAAAATCTTCAAATGACATGAAGGAAATCTGCTGGTCTTAACAAGTAAAAAAGACACTCCGATACTACTTGTTTTTGAAAAAAATTAAATAAAAAATAAATCATCTTGTCATTAGAGGATTTTTTTCAAGATCTATCTAGCTGCAGAGTTGTGGACTTTAGTATATTTCACACGGTTGCCCCATGCTTAAGTTACATATATGGAAAGTACTGTAAACTATGTATTCCGCTACATCTAGAGGCAGTCATAACCAGCGTAAACCTGTTTGCTAAGACGGCACAATACTTAATTTAACTGAACCTTATGCTAGGTGTACAAACATGGCTGTCGTTTGACAGGTGGATCGCGTGACAACAGCAAGTCTACTTGATTGATGCATGCCATTGGGCATCCTTTAAGAATGACTTGACGAACATGCTTGACGAAGTGCTTGCTTGCTAATGCAAAGATGACCTTGGCCAGTTCAAGTGAATTATATCTTGTACTATACAACCCACTCTAATTGGATTTAATATGGTGCCTACTAGTATTGCTTTTGAACAGAATGCTACAGTGCTTACTGTACAAATACTAAAAAAGGCAGTCTGTCATGAAGCTTACTGTATTTGGTCTAAGCAAGCAAAGATATTTTTCAAAACAAGAAAATGGTTTACTCTCTAATGCAGCTAATGCGGCATTAGCATTTTAGGCCACTAAATTAAAACAGCCTTAATAGTGCCATTGCTGTTTGTGGCCAACTAAAGGAAAAAACTGGTTGAGACTATGTAATGTCAGAGGAACACAATATTTTATTCATCACAATGCAAAACCTATCAACCTATCAAGAGATACAGTCTGATCAAATGTTATAGTTCACACCCAATTTTCAGTTGCCGCACACAGAATGTTAACCCTGACAAAGCACATAACATGCCAAAGTACCAAACAACTGTCAAAAGGAAACAAAAGGAAGACCACAATTCATACCAATTTCAAGTCCAGGCCTGGGTCTGTTCAGTTATGTGGATGTGTTATGTGAATAAGACAGCCAGGCTGCAGAGTGTGGCTTTCCTTTTTAGGAGTTTTGCAAAATGTGCTGGCTGGGAAGTGGCAAATGACAAAAAGACTGATTGCTTAAGTGCTTCACTGCCTTCAAGGACACAATTCTTAAGAGGTGGAAGATATAACATGATATTTTGGAACACTGCTAGAGTTTATTTTCCATGGCACAAGTAACTCCCAACATGTAACAGAAATTTCCCTTGTTCAAAAGGACCATGCTAAACTCGGGCTGTTGAACAAGACCTTAACCTCCAAAATGCTTGTCCAAAAACACAAAGTGTAGACTAAGCAGCAGAAACAATGCAAGATGTACACAGGAACTGCCTCTTAGCACAAGCCTAAAATGAAAAGGACTCACATATCTCCAGTTCAAAAGCATAGCTGGAAGTTAGAACGTCAGAAGATGTTACGTGTGTTGTTAAAGGAGTTGGACAGCAACGGAGCGCTGGGAGCGCAATAGGGTGGTGGGGGACTGGTGGTGCTGAGATCGGGATATGGCTGCAGCCCCATTTGTTTGTTGTCCTGGAGTTTCCGTACCACCACACGACAGAACTCCTCGCTGTGCCGCTCGCAGGTGTCCAGAAGCTTGCGTACTTTGGCTGTGCGTGTAGGTTGGTTCACGACCAGTTCGTAGTCTTCGCGCATCAGCAGCTCCCGAGCCAGTAAGGCATCTAAACTCTGGTTGAGACACGCCTCCGTCATCTGCTGCACAACTTCCTCCCGTCGGGATCCGATCCAGCGGGCACAAGGACCCTGAGAGTCCAATGCTGTGGGAAAATCTGTGGATACAGTCCGGAGGTGAACATTAAATTTATGTATGTTTTATATTGATCTTTTCATATTTCAAAGCTTTAAAAAAATTCTGATAACTTTTTGAAAGCATTTAATCTCTACGTTCCCCTTTCAATTTTTTTTTGAAAGACTAAAATGTGAAATATTTTATCCAACAATTTGTGCAAATTTGCTTTTAAAAAGAAATTTACCCTGAATAATGGGACTGCAACTAGGAATGTTAAAAAAGTACTGGGATTTTTTAATCCAGAGCAAAGCTGAAAGAAATGCAACAGTACCGTTTTGTGTGCAGTATTGCCAATTGCTACTCAATTTGCCATGTTTAAATTCCTTTGCATTACCAGAGGCAGAATTCAGTCTTGTCATGTAAAATACAATGACATGTTTGATAACAAGTTATCCATCTAGCACTAAAATACAAGTTTTATACAAATACAATAAAATACACAAGCTTTTTAAATGTTGTTCTGTAGCATTTATACAAATACTCAAATCACATATCCATGGTACAATACTGGTAAAGACAGCAAGTATCTTCTTGCACTAAAGAATAATTATGAATATTTATGATAATTATAATTAAAAGTTATTTTATAAATAAAGTTTTACATTAGGTTTAGATATTATTTATACATTTTAGAACTCATTGTAAAGCTGAAGATATTCAACCAGAAATTTTCATAAAGATAATAACATTAGGAATATTATTCTTTTTTCTATAAAGAAATGTGTGCCCTACAAGTGACCCTGAGGAAGTCCTTCAATTAAAGAAAAATCTTTAATTGACCAAACTGTGATGCACTGTGGCATGAACTTCCAAATATCCAGTCACACAATCTAATTAATATTGATGAGCTAAACTATGTTTGCATTTTAAAACTATGCAAAACTAAGCATTTTACAAACATCCCAAACAATTAAAAACAATTACTTTATGGTCAAGGAAAGCGTCAACAGCATGTGTCAAGTTTATACATGCGCTGCTCATTTTTGCAGATGCAGATCACTATCAGACACTATCAAGTTTAGGGTGTGGCTAAAAAGGCATGTTACCTTGTGGATGTGGCTGTAGGGTGAGTGGTTGTATGGCAAGGGCCAGATCGCTTTCACTCTGGGACACATGTGGCTTGATGGGTATGTTGAAGTTAGATACAGGCTGGGCTGTCTGGTACTCAGGACTGAGGTTGTTACGAGAGCAGTGATCCACAAGAGGTTTTGGGGGATCCAGGGGAAGGGATGTAAATGATGACAGAGGACCAGCATGAGAAGCTGAGAAACCTGAAAAATGTGTAGAACATCAATTGGTAAACAAACAAAGTTAAAAACTTAGGTATATGGAAATTGTGTATGTGTGTTAAGTAATTTTGCCTTGAGAAGGCGGCATATTTGATATGGTAAGAAAGCCTGGATGGGACATTTCTGCTTCCTGGGAAGAGCAGGAGCCTGATCCAGATGTAGAACTGTTGTCCTGTTGTGTAACAAACACATCAAACAATTAAGTTTAGAGTTGAAGCCATTACACAACACAGGACTGAATTAAAATAAACAGAAACTGACTGGCCACGGAACGCTTTGCTCCTTCACACTCTTTGCCTCAGGTTTTTTTCCATTTGTTTTATCAGACGAGCAGCAGCTTGTTGGTCTCATATACTGGAAGATGGGCAAGAATAATGACAATATTACAGAGTAGCTTGAGACAGCCAGATAATTAGTAAAACTCAGGCCAATAGACTAATTACAATTTATAACAGAAATACATTTAGATAATGTTCAGAGAGACAAATGACTCACTTTTGTCCGTTTGACTTGTAGTACTGCTTCTAGAACATCAATCTCATCAAACCCTCTCAACATAGGCTCCAGCTCAATAAGACAATCTATAAGGTACAAACAAAACAGATATCTGAAAACCTACAGTGCCTAGAAAGATGTTTCATTGAAGACAGAAACTATAGTAAAAGTTTCATGTAAAGACAGAAACTAGTACAGCCAACATTATTTTATGAATAATGTTAGAAGGCAACAACTGGTACCATTTATTGAAAATGAATGAGACAAAGAACCTTAATTTAATAGATACAAGTTATTTGACTCTCATAAACCAATGCTTCACAATGAATTAGTAAAAATTAGTAATTTTAGTAATTAATGAATTTTAGTAATTAATTGGAATAGGACAAATTGTTTTTAGAATCGTTACATTTCTTATGATTCCGACTCTATTAATGAGTGTGGGTTTATTGGCAACACACTGTTAAATTACTGGTGGTGTTTGCCAAGAGAAACATTGTGTGTCCATTTGTGTTACAAAAATAAACTCAACACTGCCTACTGCTTACTAGCACTAAAGTGGCACTGGTGCAGGTGAAAAAATTCAAATTTTTCAGAACTTCAAATTCCAAACTGTTTAATAAAACGACAGTTTTAAATAGTTATTCTATTAGATAAAGTGACACAAGTTCCCTGACCTCTGTGCTCTTTCTACACACAGCCATTTCCTCATTCTTTTGAACTGTCTTCATTTATCACTTTAGCAACTGTCCATGTGTCACAACTCTCACATTTGATCATTTTCTAAAGCCAAATTTTACCATGAGCTGACAAATACGCCAGGAACGTCATATTACAATGACACAATTGTGGTTAGATGCTTAGCCAATCAATAAAGAACAAGCACAGGTCACTCACTTAGATTCACAATGATTGTGTAACGCAAGAGAAATGTCAAAGGTGGGATTCAAGTCAATACTTACTGAGGAAGGTGGGACGCTCATCCGGGTTGGCCGTCCAGCCACAGGTCATAAGGTTTATGAGGGTTTCTCTGCTAGGAATATTTGTGGAAAGACTCTCTGGGCTTGTGTCGGGGCGAGACCCACGGAGGACACTAAACATGATTTGCATGGGGTTGGTGGCCTCTGGCAACAAAAAAAGTGAAAAGAAGAGTGACAGAATGATGAATGTTGCCTGGATAGATGACTTCTGCAGTTAAAATGGAGAAGGAAAAAGCCAAGCCATGAAATCTGTGTCATGATGTTTTTTTAACCATTTTTAAAGCATGACACAGCACAATCTGCCACTGCTTAGTGCTGAGTAAGTCAACTGAGGTAACTTCACGGTGCTCCTTTAATTTAAGTAGCATTGATACCAAGCCTAAATACACTTATCACACAGTTTACAGAACTCTTCTAAGAGTTCCGTAAACTCTTAGAAGAGTTCTTCTAAGAATTTGGAACACTCGTGGAATGCTGACTAGTCAAATTTGAGAAGAGCTTACTGTTATTTAGTGTGATAAAGTGAGCTGAATGTATACATGAACTTTGTTGGTACACATTTTGTCAGGAACTAAGTTCAATCTCCCTACCTTCATATGGTATCCGTCTTGAAAGAACTTCCCACATGATGATGGCGTAACTAAAAGAGGAAGCAGAGGACAGATGAGTGAATGGTTTCACTGTTGCCATGCAAGATCCACATCCACATTTGGCAACCCCCTTTTAGAGATAACAAACTCTCGTATCAGTCTCATGATTTCCACAGACCTTCTGACTAGAAAGGCAGAAAACTCTGTCTGAAAGCTTAGAAGAGAACAGTTGGTCAGCCCCATTTTAGGTCAACTTTAGTGGGTGTGCTAAATCACTTCCTTTTTTTAAACAAAGCAGTGACTAAATAAAATGAAGGCTTTTGTCATAAAGTTATGGGTTTGGTGAGCTATAACTAAACTTATAAAACAGGTTTATGGTTACCCAGCCTCTTTTGGTACTTTGGGAATTTATTCAAATACTACCAAAATCCAAACAGTGACCTATGACTACACACAATATTACTTTAATCACCACCCATATTTCAATATCTGCTGTTTTCACCAGAATGGCTGGGAACTGGACTCTGGTCTGATTTCCCACCTTAATTTAAAACCATTTAAGGACGAAAATGTTTGTCTTCAGACAAGAATATACCTTGATAAAAAAATGTGGGTTGTGGTGCGATAAGAGGGCAGTTGAACTGCTCATGGGGATGTCCCAAAAATATGGGAACTGACACAACAGAACTACATCAATGTTGAAAACCCTTAGATACAAATAGTGTAAAATTTTGATCAACAAACCCATGTTCCTTCACAGAATGTTTACTGGTCATTTATATGTCTCTGATACAGAGTCCAAGTCAAATGTTTAAGACCAAGTGCAAGTTAAATTTAAGTTAAGTTTAGGTCTAGATGAGATGTCTATGCTTTTGTGAAACACCCAAGTCAAGTTGAGCTATTTGTTGCAGTTCTGTACTAACTCTGTTAGTAGACAAATAAATACCTATATTTTAATGAATCTAAAACAAAAGTTCCTTGTTCATTCACTTTTTAAAATCATTTTTAAATTAAATAATCTTTTCATCTCGAATACCACTTTTTGTCATCATCCGTGCAGTCAGCAAGGGAGTGGCTGTTTACCGTTCTTATGAAACCTTTTAAACTTTTTTACACTTGTTTAATCACTTAGTTTCCTGCGGAAATCTGCAGATATGGTTTCCATGTGAAAGATACTGACCTGTACATGTCATACTTGACATCAGTCCGACGGTTCTTGGAAGGTTCGTACTCTTCAGGTGGCATGTAGATGACAGTGCCTCCCATTTCAGCAGGTTTGGAGCCTGAGCCTTTAGTGATGGACAGCTGACGCCATTTAGACAAGCCAAAATCAGCTATCTATACAACACATAGACACACAGTATACAGAACAGTGTACTGCACAATGCTACATTATCACAAAATAAATGTGGTGCAAACCTTTTGTACTGTTTAATACTGTTTGGTATCCTGTAAGGTTTGCCGGATACCAAACTTAATTCAAGGAGCCTAATTTGCCCATGTAAGTTGCATAACAGTGTAAAAGCATATTTTAATAACAGGCGTCCTGAACTTTGCTTTGTGGGGTTAAAACAGCACATTAACAAAAGATTATCTCACTAGACCATCACTAGAACCTTTTCACCTTAAGAACTTGAAAGCGCACATGTTTGTTGTATGACATCACAACAGTTTCATCTATTGGATGGAACACATAACAGAACATACAGACAAACACAGATAACTGTACATTCTCAAGATTGTTCACATTCCAACAAAAGATTGTGGACACATCAATATTAAATCATGTTGACATTCAAGTACTTTTATTTACCTTTATCCTAAGCAACTGCATTCAAAGCACATTTGATCAATTTGTGTGTTCAAACCTAGAATCCTAGCTTTGCTTTTCCAAATTACATTAAGAGCTTATGTATAGGCTTCACAAATAATATAAATCAGGTAAGAAGCTATTAAACACAAGCATCTAATTTCCAGCAACAGCAACCTACACATCTACCTATATAAAAGCACAGACCTTGACATGGTACTCCCCATCCAGCAGGATGTTCTGAGTTTTAAGATCATGATGTAGAAGTGGTGGGGTCATATTGTGTAGGAAGTTGACCCCCAGGGCTATCTCATAAAGAATGCGAAGCCTCAATGGCCAGGCCACCACCGGGTACATGTCTTTCTGTAACATGAACAAAAAATAACTCTCCATCAAAGAACCCAAAAAGAAAAAAAATAATTTATCATGAATAATAATCCTTTAGTTTCAGCAAATACAAGAACAAACCAATACTGAAGATGGTCATGTAAAAGGATAATTACCTCATGTAGGAGCTCATCTAGAGATCCATTGGTCATGAACTCTGTCACAATACAGAAGAACTCTGGCTCATTACACACCCCAAAGATCTGAATAATGTGGTTAAACCGGGCTTTGTGAAGCACCTCAGCTTCCTTCAGCAAACAGTTTCTTTCTCTACGAGGAGATAAATGATTAAATAACACAGAATTCACTCCTACCACTACACATGAGCGGATTATGGGGTACAAAACATTGTCAATGTTCTCATGCCTTTATGTTTATAAAATTCATTTAATAATGAATTTTAAAGGATTTTCCCGGCATTGTTTCTGGATATAGATTAAATAATTTACAGAAGCTGCACTCAGACAGCAATTACTAGTGTTTAAAAGCTAAAACTTATTATATAAATACTATTTAATTATCATATTTACTATATAAATTAACGTTCTAGACTTTTCAGTCCACAACTGGAAATCACATTAATAACATTTCTTTAAATTTACATTCTACACCCTAGAATGTGGGCATAAATCAAACCCACAGTTTATTTGCTCAAATTAAAATAAATGTTTGTTTGTTTTAAAAGAATATCTGAGTTATTCCGTTCCAAATGTAAAACTGTCACAGAATCGTATATAAATATCATATACACATATACAAAGCAGGCTGAATAATCGCATATTTAAATTAAGTGATTCGTAGCAGCAAGTTTCTGTCTGACATGGCAAAACTTTCCACGACGTGCATTAAGCAATTACGTCCCTGGCAGACCGAAGATATTGCAGCGCAGAAACGACACACACCAAAACAGATTAAACTAAGCAGTTTGAATCAACAACAAAAAAAGATCATTACACCAACCTCTCACCAACCGGTGAATCCAGTTTTAAGCACTTGATCGCGACTGTGGTACGCCAGTCACTGTGCTGCGCCCTAAACACAGTACCGAAGCCTCCCTTACTGATATAATGTAAGTCCGTTAGCTTTTGATACGGGATCACCGGTAAGGTGCTGGTGAGACTGCAGATGTTGACGCAGCCAGTGTGCTCCATGTCTCGGGTTGTTATAAAACGAAAGGGCCCAGTTCGGCTTCAGTACGATAGATGAAAGGGGAAATGAAAGCTTGCGCGCCTACTGACACCCTAGCGTAAAGAAAATCTTGCGCATTTATCTACATGTTGCGAATGGCTTTTGGTTTACGTCCTAAATGACATAGAGACACGCGTCTGGGATACATCTAAATGATCACTGCTCTGATTAAAAGTGAATGAAACGCGTCCTATATAGCTCGCAATTGGAGACACGCCCCCAAACAACAACGTTTTTATATCACACTATAAAACAAACGGAAAATTAACGATAAAATTCCGTAAATCCGCAAGACATGTAGTTTATCGATGATAAGACGTGGTCGCAGAACTGGAACCGTGCTGGTTAGCTACGTCTCAGGTGTATGTGTCAGTGGCTCAGAGCAAAACCAAACACACGCAACGTTATGGGTTTTTTGTCAACCACCATCAAATCCCGCCCTTGACCTGATTACTGCTCGCTGCGGTTGTTGCGAATTTATGAGTGACTTCTTAACTGCCCAATCACACATTTTCCAATGCTTTCCCAGCCAGTACTATCATAGGAGGCGCGGCTTCTGTGAATGCAGGCGGTGAAAGGGGGGTGGTGATAATTAAAAACGCCCACCAAGCTAGTCAACAGCAGGAATGATGCTTTGGAAGGGCACTTCGGGAAAAAACACTTATGGTAACTATGTTGTAAGCTTCTGCGACATACACCCTTTTAAGGGCTGAGAGCCAAAAGCTATTTGTTGCCTAATTCCTATTGTTGCCTAGTCCACTGATAGTATGGGATTAGATTTAATAATTAATAATTAAATGATCAATTAAATGAAATGTTTAAAAATTAAATGAATTCTTAAATTATCATTGAAATAAATGATCTAATATAAATATTGTTTAATGATTTGTATTGTGTAAAAAGACTTTGTTCTTTTAAAATCATATTCATGTTATATCTAAGTGAAATTAAAACCTAGGTTCCAAAAAGGCATGGTGCCAAAGGTGACTATTTTTAAAATGGAAACTTACAAGAACTTACAAGATACAACTTACATTGAGGTACTATGGAATCTAACCCAGTGAGGCTTAAACAATGTTTTAAACAATGCTTGAACAAACTTTTACTGTGAAGAGATATTCATTACGTCTCTTGGGCCTGGCAGGGGACGTACAAGAGCGCAATGGCTCAAAATCCTTTGGTTCAGACCACCCCATATTGAATATCCTGGGCAACCTCAACTGCAATAGCACAGAAGTTATTTACAATTAACAACATTTTCTAATTTCACAGTGGAAGCTTGTGTGGGAAATGACTCTTATGATCTTTCAGTCTGATAAAGCATAAAAACAACATTTTAAAAGTTTCACAGTATCTGTTGAAATAACAGTAACTTAATTAACAGTACCTGTAAAACAGTGTAAACTACATAAATTCAGCCACACACAAAACTATTTATTTATTTTTAACTAAATTTATTTAATTAGATATAACAGGATGATAACATGAAAATTCATTCAGTCATTAAAATGTTCACATTTATTTTCTTAACTTTTGCTCAGGCTTTTTAATGAGGTCCACACTCAGTGAACTCTAAAACAGCTTATATGAGGCAGCTGCTGGAAAACTGTTCCTCTGAAAGAAAAGTTTGACAAGTATTAGAATAGAAATTGGAATAGAAATGTGAAGATATTTTGGAAAGACATGAAGATGATGCCTGATGTCCTTTATTTGAGGTTGTGCAGGTCTGGTATATCAGGTATGAGATATTTAATATCTGTTATGTGATGTCCACTCACCTCTGGAGGTGGTGGGGTCACTCACCCATGGGGTCATATATCTATAACCTCTTACGGTTGAAAGTGACGATATGGGAACAGGGCATATATGAATGATCATGTCTAAATGGTACACACCCAGTGACTTCAGCTTCCGGGTGTTAAAAGGTTTGATTTGGCATAATTCAGTAGACTCTGAATAATTAATCATTGTAAATAGGGCAATTATGTCATAACTTTTGAAAACTCATTCTAGGGATTTCATGTGATTGTCACAAAATTAGGTGAACATCATGCCAAGATGTGTAAAGCTGCACAAAAAATCCTCTTATATTTGCCCATCTCTTCAGTTTTTTTACATCAGTGTATTAGAAATAAACATTTGCTGTAACAAAAACAAAACTTTGCATTTGGAAGAATATATTTCTAATCTATTATAAAACTTAATTTAAATTACTATTTACTTTTACTATAACTATTTAAATCCTGCAATGAAATTATTTTAATTAATAAGATTAATTATTTTATTAAATCATTGGGTATTTTTTTTTGTTAGCCGGTCCACAGAAAGTGTCTGATTTTGAAAGATGGTTTGATCTCCTGTGTCATGTGTGAGCTGTCTGTAGATTTTGATTTACAAAGTTGTTAGCAACTTTAAAACACAGAAACAGAAAAATCTACTATTGTGCCTTTTCAATCTTGAATAAAATGTATTATATCAGCAACTACATACTGATTTTAATGCTTTACATTTTAGTGTTTAAAAGTAATAAATAAAAAGATAAAATGCATGTGTATTATTTACATTATTCCTTTCATTGTTGGCTTAAATTGTATTTCATTCATTAAATCACAATAAGGTCATTTCTCCATATCAAGTATGCCAAGCGTCTCAAGTCCACACAAGTCACCTCCTGATGCATCCTTGATAAAATGGTGGATCAAGAATGCATTCCTGATTTAATGTAAACTTGGCTTGATGTGAACTATGAATTGGGACAGTGACTGATGACTGTTTCGGTCATCGCAGGAAGTCATGCAGAAGAAAAGCATACTGAGAAGCTGAGTTTAAGTTTTAGGCCGTCTCTCAATATTTGTTTGTAATTGTGTTCTTGTGGACTTGTGAAACGTTCTCCGTTTATGTTTCATAACTTGTATCTTTATCTTTTTTGTAACTTTAATGCTGCTTCTGTATCTTTGGTGAAATTACTTACTTGTAGTAAACTTTATATACTTTAATAAGGGTGTTATTGTTCATTAAAAGTAACATTTAAGCAATCTAACATTGTTAAGGAAACTCAGGTGTTCATTAAGTGGCCTTTTCATTGAAATGCATAATTCCTCCTCACTCATGGGAGTGAGAATTGATTTTGAGTACATGTATCATTGCTTGTGTATGTCTGGGGTAGAATTTGGGGAGTTTTCATGAGACAGTCTCCCTAATTTTAAACACTAGCCAGACATATATGAAACCTAACCCATTGACTTTAAATATAAAATTAGACAAAAAATTTAAAGTATACTTTATGATTGTAAACAAATTTAATCTGCAAAATTAGCAGTGTACTCTATTTTCAGGGAGACTTCAGGGACTTTAGGGACCCACCCAATCAGGCAAATGGTAGAGGCTAGTAGTGTAACTGCTGCCCCCTGGCAGTGATGTAGTGCAATTGATCCTGCACTCCAGGGGCAGCACTAGATCAGTCTGCAACTGCAGATGTCTCAGTCAGCACGCTGGCCTCCAAAGTTGCCAGCATCAGCCAACCACAATGGAATGAAGGAAGATTGCCATTGAAGCCTTATTGTAAACTGCGTGTAAATCTGATGTGGTTGTAATACACTGTGAAGATAAGACTGTGAAGATAACTTTGCTGGAATTGTTTTCTTATTTAATCTTTCCTGTGTGGTGTTTGTCTATCATGTTTATGAGAGTAAAAATAGATGAAATATTGGAAACATCTCAGCAGAACTTAGTACAGCTCAATATCACCACAAACTACAACTGACACCAAAAACATTTCTCTTAAAACAAGATAATATACTAAATTAAACTGCGTTACTTTGCTGCAAGGTATACTAAGTAAACGTTTACATATAAATACATGTACATGTTATGATAAGAGTACAAACGTAACAAGCAGAAGCATGCAAGTCACGTCTCCATTCCATCCTCCGCCACATGATGGTTCTTTTGGGAAAGATTCAACTTTCAGTTCAACAGCCATCTCCTCGGCTTTTGATTTAATTTATTTTTTCTTTTGTATTATTCTTTCTTATTTACTTTATTTTTTTGTTCTTTATCTATGCCTGGTGGAATACAGATATAATGTTGCATATTCAAAATATTTTTATTATTATATTATTTTGTGTTTATTATATTATATTTGTTTATATTTGTGTTAATATTTAATTATATATTATCTTAAGGCATCAGAATACAGTTGAGACAATAGGGTGCTATAACCTAGCAACCATAAAGAGCACCCTAGCAACCAACAAAAATTGTAGTGAACAACCTTGTAATAAAATGAATAAGCCTTGTCTCAGCATTAGAGCTTCGTAGATACATGTTGGTGGGTCTATTTAAATTGGGCTGTCAACAGGCTATCGGCAAATGGAATTAGTGTCACTGTAGCTGTAAAGATTGTGAGTTCCCAGGGAATCCAACTGTATACCTTGAAATTCACTGTAACTCGCTTTGGATAAAAGTGTCTGCCAAATAAATAAATGTAAAGGTATTGATGAGGCAACTACCTAGCCACACTGTAGCAACCTTTGTTTAGCACACTTTAGCTAAGCACATCAGCAACTGCAAAACATTATGAATAAACCATATTACAACATATTTATTAAGCTAAACATGTTGATGTTGAATACATGCTGTTAATTTAGATTCATTTCACTTTCTGATTTATTACTACTTATTTTATTACACCAAACCATCTACACATTAGGATATGGTTTCCTGATAATTCTCCCTGTACAATAAATAAAAATATATTGAAAGTGTGGAACTGGCTTTAAATATGATAGGAGTAGTAGAAGGCGTGGTTTGGTTGTGCCTTATTTGGTAACACTTGCGACCTGCCCTATGCTTCACTACCCTTTATAATGAGGAATGCAGAAGATTTGCATTCAACCAACTAACATCTGCTAACATAAGATTTATGATTGCATCTGTGTATTAGGCCTGAAGCCAGTCAAATCATCCATTCAGATTGGTAAGACATCAAAAATTACATTTATATTTATATATGAATTTCAGATGTTAATAATGGTAAAAACTTGTCTGTTGGTTATTTTATATATATGTTGGTTAGAGAAACTATATATAACTATATAAATTATATTAAGAAATATGTCAGTTTCTCAGTCTAACCAGCTTCTGAGTATATTTAAAAAAAATGTCAGGCATGTTAGATTCTACGGCTTTCAGCAATTTTTTTAAAATAAACAATTTATATAAAATGTTTATCACAATTGAAGTTTTGATTCTGATGTTCAGTTTGATGTATTGCATATTTATTATCAAGTTATCACTTAACAAACACAAATTCATAACAGAAAAACAGTAAACTTTGTTTCTGTCCCGTCTGTGCAGAAGGCTTGTTCTGAGAACAACACCAGGCAGTGACTCTGATCAGTCCCTATTCCTATTTGGCAGTGCACATGTAAAAAGAACATCTAGAATGTTCTACCAGAACCATAGTCCAGAGGTTGTAAGGAGGGGAAATGGGATGGAGTTTAACAAAAATGGTCTTTATAGAGAGAACAAAGAGGAGAGCTCACTCAAAGTAACCCTGCTTGGCTATAAGGTTATGGAAGAAAAGACTAAATATACAGTAAGAATTTGATTTAGAAGTATCAGATATGCCCAATATCAGATTGTTGTTTGTTGCAATGAAACTGACTGATTTTAATTTGTGTGTTTCACCTATTTTGTGATCAATAATAACTAATGTTTTTTGGCAAAATCTGATTCAGTCACAAGATGTTGAATATGACATATGCAAGCTGGAAAATGTCTCAGCTCACCAACCGCAATGATTCAAAAAAAGTAATAAAGGGAAATAATTGTCTCTCTGTCTCTCTCTCTTTCTCTCTCTGTCTCTCTCCCCCTTTACAGGTCTATAAGATCTTAGTGATGCATGCACCAGATCAGAGCTGGGTCATTTATAGACGATATACAGACTTCTCACAACTGCATGACAAGGTCAGACAGAGGTGACTCATATCATCTGACTGTGCAGTAGCTCCAGTACACTCAGTTTTTCTCTAAATGGGTTATTTTGTATCTGCGTGTGTCTCAGCTAAAGGAGATGTTCCCTCAAAATAACTTTGCCCTTCCACGCAAGCGCTGGTTCAACAACTTCAGTGCTGAATTCCTGGAAGAGAGGAAACTAGCCCTTCAGGATTTTCTACAGAACCTGGTTGTCAACAAGGATGTGACCAACAGGTAGTTACTAAATTTTAATATTAGATGGGCCTTAATGATTTGTTGGCCCAGCGTGATGGCAATTGACTATATATATATGTAAAAAAACAGGGCCTAATTGAATATTTGGCACAACATAACTCTCGTTAATACACAGAATTTTTCTACATTTTAGTGAAACGGTCAAAGCATTCTTATGCTTGGATAAACCACCTACAGAAATTGATGGCTTTGAAGACAGATGGGTAAAACTGCATGCAGCCAAATGTTATAAATACATTAGCTTCAGGCACACACCAGCTTACAGTTTCATGCCTGACCACAAACAAAAAATACTTGTAAAAATACAAATATGTTTCTCTTGTCTTTTTATTGAAGGCCTTCTGTGAGACCAGCTGTCAGAAAACATTCATAGACAACAAGTGTGAGATTGAAACCACGAGGAACTTCCTCATGTACAAAGAGCTCCAAATTAGCAGCCCTGAGAGAACAATAATGTAAAGTAAAAATAAAGTATTTGTTTGTTGCTTAGGATACAAGCGGATGGCTTTTGTCCTCTGGCTGAACCTAATGTCTCTAATAACCTAATGATTCTGAGCTGCAGCATGTACCAGCAACACAGATATCATAATAATATCTTTCTAAGTACAACATTAAGTGTAGTCATTAAGTGCTCTTTTAAACAATTATCTTAACAGTGAGACCCACAGAACCCAAAAGTGGCTGACCATACAGTCTTCAGACCCTTCTGCAAACTATCTTGGAGAGCAAGAAAGAGAAGTGGATTATGTCTTCAAGAGACCAAATAAAAGGTTATTTATACATTCACGCCATAAGTGTTTCATTCCCTAGTTCTGTATTTCGAATATACAGTAAAACCAAGTTAACATTATGATTTATACGTCTTGTATTACATCTCACAATAAAAAGCACCTTGAGAGATTTCTTATTAAACTGTTTGTTTTTAGTTCTAAATTTAAAAGGAGTCATGGAGCATGCTGGTCTGGGTCAGCCACTGACAGCACACTTACTAACATCAAGAATACTTGAATATCTTTCCAAAATCTTGAAGACCTTTCCAAAACAGCCACATGTGCAATGACAGTTTAACAACTGTCCAAAGGTATATTCTCAGTGCCCAAATAATTTGTGTTCACAAAACAATGCTGAAGCCTTTTATCTGTGCATGTTAATAGAAATGTTTTACAGAAATGTGTTTTAACATTTGTGTCTTCACGCAAAACTTTATCCAGTGCAATACTTTAGTTCTTCTGTTACATTTATTGTGCACAATGTTCTCCATCACCTGTTCTTTGTCATTGTATTTCTTACCAATTTGTGTTTATTTCTGACTTTGATTTTAGTTCAGACTGAGTTTTTCAAAGGGCCATTGAAATCTTCAAGTGTTCTTTCCCCCAAGTTAATAATGATGATATTTTGTGCAAATATTTGATTTTAACTTCTTAATAAATTAGGTGTATATTTTCAAATGGAAGCCCATTTATTCTTGAAGAGGTTTAACTTACCAGCTTACTTACCTCTTATCACTGGTTTAGTTATCATCATGGGTAGAAACTGTACAAAAAACTTTAAATATTACATATTTTTGTTAACAGGATTAACAGAATTTCTACAAATACTGGTTAGATGGCATAAAACAAACAAACATTTATAAATAAAACAACAACAAAATGCTATACAATACAACAACAAATGCTTTACTGTCCTGTTTGGATTAAAAGAGGCACAAAAGGAAATTAAAACCGTCTCTGAAAAAGATCTGTGCCTGTCCACTTGGTGGAGCAGTACACACTTTATTGGACCCATCTGAAGAAGTCTCAGTATATTCAAGCCAACTACATGTTACTCTTTAGCAGAAACTTTATTTGATACTTTGATATTAAGATTTAAAAAATGATGACTATTTAATAGAATTTTTCTTCCATGCTTAAAATCAAATGTAAAATAAAAGATGATTTTCATCTCTATTAAAGGTTAATGAAATTATGGCTTTTTGAAATCAAGGATTCGTCATCCTAAGTAATCACACAATAAATCCAGCACTAGCCAAAATTCGTGTTCTGCCTCCGCATACAAGAAACTGGATAAGAAGGTTTAGACTGATTACAGCTGAAAATTACATAAGAGCACATGATTTCTGGCCACTTTCCCTAACGGGAGAGTAAACATATCAGATCTGTTACTGGCAAATGACAAATATCTCACGCCTCTAAAATCATACAGGTAAAAACAAGCCAGTCAGTACTTCTTCATATTCCTGTTGATAAAGCTCTCAGATATTATCTCCTGGAGAATGTTACAGTCAGGTACTCCATTTGTTACAGTCTTTATTCACTTCACATAGCAGAATAAGTTACCACAGTGGCTTTTACAGAAACAACTGTGTATATATAGAAAGAGAGTGAGACTTTCTTGCTCACTTAACCACTGTGCATTCTGTCTCTGCTCCAAACATACAAATTGTTTTGCTGTCATAGTTGCTGAAAAATTGCTGTAAAACAGGCAATCTTAGAAACTATTGTGCTCAACATAACATTTCTCATAAACTCTGAATTACTCACGGGACAAATTTGTGTAAAGCAAGTGAATCAGTAGTAGAGAAATTAACCTTGAACCCAGAGTGTTCTATTTGGCACAAACATGAAAGATTCCTCTCTTGTTAGTTTTTCCACAGTCCATTTCAATACAATACACAACAAGCTCTTTAATGAATGGCTCTTATGTTGAAGATAGTGTGTTCTAACAGACCAATAATATTTTGTTGTTAAGGTTGTTTTTAGATGAGTGAACCTGTACAAATCTGCAAGAAATTTGTGCGTCACAAAATCCCACAAATTCTTATCTCTTCGTGGCGTATTATCTTACATTGGTCACAACATATTGTGAAAAATTAAATGGAAAGAAAGCACAAAACATTCCATTTATTCACAGCCACCAAAAATGTGGTAATATCTTACACATGTGCAAGACTCAAAACTGCAAAAAGCACAAAAATCTGCAAAAAGCCACTTCAGTGGAATTTCAAAATATCCAGACATTGAAAATATGTTATGGTACATACACAAAACTGTGATATTGTTGATGTCTATATATGTTTTAAACCATATGTGCACCTTGGCCTCACAGACAAAAACATTCTTTTTGTCATTTTTGTAGCTAAAAACAAAATTCACATAATATATAATCTAAT
>JBAJNP010001792.1:0-55780 GCA_036877545.1 Yasuhikotakia modesta | reverse complement strand
TTGTGTCGCTACGTCTCCAGCCACGGTGATGGAGTGCTGGCCGCACTGTGAACTACTGAGTGGCTGTAAGTGACCACTGAAGCAGAAGAGAGGAGGAAAAGGAAGAGATGAACAGATGGCGTGGTAACTGAACATCACACTGCACACTGAGAGCTACAGAGCTGAGGCAGTACAGTGAAGGAGAGAGCGTGAGAGAGAGAAAAGTAGAGAGAGAGAGCATGAGAGAGAGAGAGAGAGAGAAAGAGAGAAACACTGCACACTGAGAGCTACAGAGCTGAGGCAGTAGAGTGAAGGAGAGAGAGAGCGTGAGAGAGAAAAGTAGAGAGAGAGAAATAGAGAGAGAAATAAAGAGAGAGAGAGAGATAGAAACACTGCACACTGAGAGCTACAGAGCTGAGGCAGTAGAGTGAAGGAGAGAGGGAGAGAGAGAGAGAAAAAAAAATAGAGAAAGAGAAACAGAGAGAAATCTGGAACCAAAGAGTCGACAAGAGAGACAAAGAGAAGACTAAGACATTTAGAGAAAAAGATTCACGGAACGTGACTTAGAAAGAGAGATGAGAGGAGGAAAATATAATATGTCTCTGCTGGATTTGAAATGGCATAATAGCCTGAGATGGCACTGAGGCGTACTTGAGGTTTATTCAGGATGAGTGTGTTGGTGTAACTTTGGCAATATTACGCTGATTTTAATGCCTTTTGTTTTCTTGAAACTCAAGTATGAGAGTGAGTTTGACTTCCAAATTGTGTCATATGAGAACATTTAAAACAAAAATTGTGTTTAATCTCAAGTCCATTCTGAGAATCATCCGTCTTGTGCATTAAACGATACATAAATCCAACTCAACAATGTTGTTAGCGATATAAGCGATTTTTATGATGCTTTAAAATTACGAAGCCTTTAGAGAACAAACATCAGAATACCTGTAGCATACCAGCTGCTTTCTGCATCCACACAGAAAACCAACTGCTACTGGGCAGAGCAGTGCTCAGAGCAACCTTCTGCTCTGTACATATCAGATGTTTAATTAAACCTGAACAGGTGGTGATTCGCATTCAATGTGCTCCGATACATACAGCAGAGTGGAAATCAAAATCAAATGTTACAGGCCAAGTTTGGGAACGTGCATCTCTCGCAAGATTATATGCAGAGTTCAAAACGTACTGTACCAAAGCAATGAGTGCAATAAAAGTTTGTGGATGGTTTAAATACACGGTTTATAATTAAGAGGTTGCTGGTTGCTGATGAGAGCAAACGCACAAAGAACGTGACAGAATTATAACTTTAAAACAGTTAGTAGTAAAACAGTAAGTTAGTAGTTTAAAACAGTTAGTAGTAATAGCTAGTAAAAAAGCTTATGGCTATTTTAGTATCTTAATTATCTTGCCGTCGGAGTGCATGCAACAGTTACACATGGTATCGACTACTCCATAAGCCCTACACCACCTGCAAGACACTCCAGAGCCCCTGCTGGTGTTGTCTTCACCAGAGCTCTGAAGAACATCATCTCGCCCTTTCATAACACCGTACATTTGAGAGTCTCAAGATTGAATTACCGTGCAAGTGAACTGTTCTCTCCTCTATCTGACCATGACAATTTAAATTTCACACAGGCCGATTCCACAGGCCATCAAAATGCATCTGTCATCCTGGGTCTTAATAATTCATAGGCTCTGTCGTCAGGGGCAGAACAACACAGTCCATTGCGAGGCTAGTGTTACAGTCTGCTCAATAAGACATTGTTTAGCACAGCATGACTTCAAAGGTGAGGACAAAGGTGAGCCGATAGCCTTCCATAGAGGGTACGGTTTCATTACTCTAAGCAATTGGCATGGGCAGAACCTCATGAACTGATCCTCGGACACTCTGTTCTACTCAATTGGCATTTCACAAAGCATTTTGGTGAATCACTGACAGTTACTGAAGCTCTTTGATGGAGCAGTAACATCAGAAGCTGGTGTCAGTCAGCCAAAAGAAAAGCAGACACTGGGGAACACTGAGAGTGATGAGCGCTAGCATGCTACGCTGGGACAGGGACACAGCGTCAAGTCAGAGCAGGTGCTTACAAATGACAGCATTCAAATATCGATGCGCTAATCTGCGTGCTAAATAACCAGTTAGCGGTGCAGAGACATGGAAAAACAGCTAGGCTATCCCTAAGAGAGCAGATGAGAGGTGATGCTGATTTTTATCAAAACTAACAGCATTCTGGAACATCTTACACGTTGGAATCACTGCTTTATCTCCACTGCTGTGTTCAGAAACCTAGTGAGCAGCCTAAAGAAGCAGCTTTTTAAGTCACCACAATTGTTCTTATGAAGCAAATTGTGCTGCCTTCTACACTAACTTTTTGGGAAAATTCTAGGGCAGAAGTGGGTCCTTTATGGTATCCCATGATGCATTGCAACAAGCCCAATAAATATAACAAAGAACAGTTGATGGTTAAAGCGAGATAGATTTTTACAGTATAAATTTACTATATTTAATTTTAATATAATATATATTTAATAAAACTTTTTTGGTTTAGGGTATTTTTTGCTTAGAGTACTGTACCATTGTAGGCATATGTCTGAGCATGTAGGAAGCATGCAGTAAATGAGGCAGCCCACAAGGTTTTGAAACACAGCTTATGATAACACAGTGAATATGATATGAATACCAAATTCACCTGCTTGTGCAAAACTCTCTTCTAGAGTTTAATTTGCCTCCGCTCTCGTCCCCGATCACTCACTCAGGTGTGCTTTAAAGCCGTCTTTAATATTTCCATTACCTATTCATCGCAGCCCGTCTCAGACATCCCTCACAGAAGAGGCCTTAAAGCTTCACTGTGTTCTGTTGTCAATCATCTGAACACATCTCACTTACCAAACAGCTCTTTCTGTAATGAAATGCTGCTGTATTTCCTGTCTTCACTAACTAAATCATGAGCTCTCCTCACATAGACCGCATCTTTTGTACGGTGTACACAAAAAAACATGCTTTCAGGCCCTGCCAAGTGTCCTCTCTCAGGTCCTCTTCGCTGTACTGGCCTCAGAGATCAATGAATGGCAATCATCAAGCACAAGTAGCTCACTGGCATCTGAAATAATGGAAAGATGGCGGAGGCTGTAAATGATGACTCATTTCCTGTTGGCCTGGTGGATGATCGTCCCGAGGACGGAGACAGACAGCTTCCTGTAATCATAATTAGAAGATGAGAGGGTCTTTTAGTACGAGCTCTCCACTCACAGACCACAGACTGACGGATCCAATCCCACCACCGAGACGCCTGAATAACAACCTTAACAAGACATGCAATAAAAATTTTTAGAGAGTTTTGAACTGTAATTTCTGTCAAGTGTTGTTCAAAAAGAGAGGACTATAACTCTGGGCCAAGATGATTAAAAACAGAGGTATGAATTTACAAGCTACTGTGACAGCTTTGGCCTTGATTCCACAGTACTTTGAATAAAAATATGAAATTTAAACACCTTTTCTATTGCGCAGATGACTGCAATCAATATTATCAAAACAGCTTGCATATTATTTGAGGTCAGTTGTTTGAAAAGTGGGATTAAACAAGGATCCATTAAAAGTTATAAAAAAAACTTTCTTGCAGTAACAGAGTAGAACAGTAGAAAGTTTTTAATTATATCTCAACAATTAAGATAAACTGTTTTTAAGCAGTGGAACATTTTTACAATGTGAAATAATTCCAAAAATGTTTAAATAATGTCTCTGTAACCAAACAATAACGTCATTACAACATCTAAAAAAACAAATTTTTAGAAATTTCAAAATAACAAGCCTTTGTTACCTAATAGAAACATTAAGGAACGTTCTTACAGCCTGAAATCATTAGCTGGGATTTTCTCAGAACGTTGTAAACGCATGTAAACAGTGTTTAAAATACAGATCTGTTGAACACACAGCTAGTTCACCAATTAAAGATTCCATTGGTGTTTAGTTATGTAAGGAAGGATTAACTAGCTGTTCACAAAAGACACGACCAATTCTGGATGTCAGGTGCATTTTGAAGAGCTCTGGGAAGGTCCCTATTCAGTGCTTTCCTTCACCAGTGTATTAATGGGAGCTTTCCCATTCCCATCCTTATAAACCAAGGCAACCAGATTCCATCTTCCTCATTCCAAACGGGCTAGAGCCGTGGAATTAAAAGGGCCAGCTGAGAGCGACGCAGAGCAAAGACAGAAAGGATTCTTTTGTTTTGGGCTCCCAGCTGCCATTGCCCGCAGTCAAACCGGGTCTTTCATGTGAAACCACAGAAGCTGGGCCAACCAGAGGGGAAGGCGATCTCACACCACTACCTCCATAGGTAATGAGCAAAATCCGGAAGCTCCAGCCTTCGAGCTGGGCACACAGACTTCTGCCAAGCCCCGCTGAAGGTGGCACAAACCCAGGCTTAACAACAGCAAAGCTCTCAGAGAAACCCAAGAAATGTCTAGAAAAAGATCAGCTATGTTGCTAGCTTGCTTGCTAGCTAGCTTGCTATCTTTAAAATGTGTTTGTAAGATTTTGGTCTATGTTTGGATAGTTTAAGAATATGAAACAATTCATCCTCGGTCCTGCAATCTCTCCCTTTCTTTTTCTGGCCAGAGGCAAAATGCTGTGAAACTGCAGAAAAGTTTCCTCCTGATGCATCTGAAATACTCCTCAATGCTGAAATCTCTTCACTTTATATGTCAAGGACAAGGAAAAAAAACAGGGAGGTTACATAAACAGCAGTTCAACAGAAAGTCATTCTAAACAGCCAATGAAAATGAGATAACACTCCTTTAATAAACAGTTATTGGCCACACAGTGAAGCAGTGATATTTACAGCTTATTTTACTCTCCGAATGCCCAGAACTAACTACAGGAAACTGGCAATTTGGTAAATGATCCTTGAACCTTCTATAAAGTTTTTCTTTGACCCAGAATTACCTTCACCAGATCCTTGACTGTATTATGTGAACACGAGAGTTATAAAAAAGCACAGTAATCAATAACCGATTAAAACATTCAGTGAAGCATAAACTGAACAAAAACACCCAATTCGAGATCCCTGTGATAACACAAAACTACTGAGATTTGCTGTTGGATTTCACTTTTGTGTTTTTGATAGTTTTTCCTGCATTAAAACAGCACTGAAGTCATACACGCTCCAGCAATTATATTTCTCCTATTATGAGCTTTTCAAAACGCAGAGAGAGAAATTTACTGAATTAATTTTGCCTGCTGCTATTGTTTTAGCACCCAGATTACTAAACAAATATGCAAGCTTGCAACAAATGCGAGTTAGATGCAAATTGCATGTTGCAATTGTCCATATTATTGCTGCCTGTTTCTGGGTACTAGGTTGTTAAGAAGCAGGTGACTGCATACTTCAATGTGCCTTCATACTTCAGTCTGCCTTCATACTTCAACCTGGCATACTTGGTATATATATCTGGCAGTCCGGACACCTGAATCAGCTAAATAAAGTGCCAAGTGTGTCTGGTTTTAATGCTCTTCTCCAATATTGGATCATTATTTGATAAATTACAGCTGCCAGGATCAATAGAAAGTCAAACAAACATCCCTTCTAAATAAAATTCTACTGAAAATATGTATTTGAACATAGTGAGGCATTATTATAGCATGTTTTAGCACCTGTTATACACCTGAATAACAAATAAATCACAAACCTAAAGTAAACACTAATATGAAGTTATTGCTTTAAAAATACAGAATCTCCTTTCAAAGCCGATTAACAAACGGTTTAGTTTCTGAATAGTTCTAAATGGGTAATTTTGCTGTGTTAATCGCTACAAAGTGCTGTTGTTTAAGGTCAATAGTTCCAGCTGATTATTGGCAGTTAATAACCTCCTAACAGAGACTGAGACTGTGAAACCGCAATTATATTTGAACACACTGTATTGTGTATTTTCATTGTTATCTACTTGATGGGTACAAATGAAACCCTTATCGGGCTAGTTTTAAAATTACTGCTGAACGCAAGTTGGCAATATCTACGGCCTTCAGCACTTAGAAGGTTAAAATGTTGTATTTTGCCTTCCGAGAACAACATATTTTTCGAAAATATGCCATGCCCCTGAGCCAAGAGCTTGGGTATGTAATTAATAATTAGTGAGATTTCAGCTTGGCAAGCCTTTTCTGAACAGCTATAATCTCACGTCCCAGTAGGTGCTGGGATCAGTTCTTTCCAGCTTTGTCACTGAACACTGCATTGCATGTCCCGTCCATTGAAAATGAAGCATGTCTTTGTTCAGGAATTTATTCCAAGAATTATGAATTTCACAGCTGCTTCACAGATGTCAGAAAAATTGTCAAAAACGTATCAGTCCAGCAATACATGTGCCACAATGTGCCAGTGGTCAAAGGAGGAATCAATAAAGCTACTATATATTTTGCTGGCCCCTTTCCCTGAGACAAGCCAGAATTTCAACCCAACAGAAGCCTAAGGCAGTTTTGATAGCCTAAGTGAAATTATACCCCACTAAACCGGCTTTCATATCTATGCTGAGAATTCGGAGCAGGGTTCCAGTGTAATTGGAGTTTGGGCCAGACGGTTTGAGGGTTTGCCACTGGCCCAGTCTTATCTTTCTGTGGCTGCACCAAAGCCTGGGGTTTAACTGGGCCCTAGCATCCATCCCCACTGCCAGCTGGAGAGATATCTGAGCAGAAGGCCTATACCAGAAAATGAGTTTGATTGAAAGCTCCAAACCACACTTTTGTCACTGACCAGCAACTCTGAAACACATCCTACAAAGAGCTGAGAAATACATGGGAGAATAAGAATAATTAAAGCTACTTTTAGCTAATTAAAACAAATCAGTAATCCAGAGGAATGTTGAAACCGGTAGCCTGACAGGCAGAGGTCCAGCATATAACGCAACTGCTGGCGACCTGATACGGATTTAGGCTTGAGGTCCTTTGCTGAACCTGTTCTCTTCTCTCCACTCTGTACTTTCTTGTCCAATCTGTGTACTGTACTATGCAATAAAAAGGCTAAAAATACAGGAACCAAAATAAACGGGACCAATTGCCAGCATTTTATAATCGATTACTACCAAAATAGTCAAACAACAGATGAGTTCAATGTCTAATACAAAATTTCTGTGTGTCTTGTTACGAGAAACATTGTAGAACAAGTCAGTTCTACAGTGAAAATAATAAATTACTGATTAAATGTACAAAATTGAACTGTACATTAAAATAGCTAATCTTTGCACTTTTTGGAGAAAACTTATGTCAAACTATTGTTATTTGAATAGCATTTATTTTACATATTCTATCACAGCATTGTCACTGAACACAGACTGTACGCAAACCAAAGCATTCTGTGAAATAAAGATAATCAAACAACTTATTCTTATTCAACAATAGCAATAAATTAATCTTATGTTTGAAAGTGCATCACGCTGACAGACCTAAAAGTCCTTCAGAGTATTATTTCAGTGCCATTAACCATCACCAAACAAAACAGCAGAAATATTAGAATAGCGCTAGCGCTAAGGATAACAGAAAGCCTCTCTTCCAGCTCACGCCATTGGCCAGTTTCTTTCCGTTCTCAGACTCTATTTAAATTAGACTTTATAAAAAGCACAACTAGTGCATCAACACAGGATTCAACCCTCTTATTTAGTGTGGGAAAACAAAACCTTTGAGCCTGATCTCCAGAGGCCGCGGCTGTGTGATCAATACCGCTACAAACTGCTGAAGCCATTACTGCCGGGATATTTACAGTGGTGACCTACTTCTTCAAAGATACAAGCGATTTGCTAGATATATGCCTCTCCACTAGGCAAGTGGACCAAAACACCTTAAAGCAACTGTGTGGTAAAGTCACACACAGATATACTGAGCGCCGTGGTTTGTGGCCTTGGTTATAGTTATTAAGGTGCATCAATAATACACACCATTTATAGCAAGAATAAAACAACTGGTCTAAATAAAGTTGGTCCATGCCGATATTTTGTTTGCATGACAAGTTCAATAGTGTTAACTTTACAGATTCTGTAAAACAACAAACCACGTCTTCAAAACAAACAGCAAACCCGGCACTTTTTGCAAACCTTTAACATTTATTCTACAATCTCTTCACAGCGTGGGGACGCTGGACCATTAAAAACTTATTCCACGGCCAAAGTTCTTATCAGTTTCATTACACTGCAGCTAAAGTCCTCATGATTTATGAGCAGATCACTTACTACTGGACGCCGTTGCGTATTGTCTTTAAATCTAATTAATAGAAGTCGTTCATCTGTGGCTGACATTAACGACCCCTGACAGGAAACGCAGAGCACTCTCGCTAACAAAAGCTGCAGAGAACTTCAGATTTCCACTCGTTTCAATCCGGCCTGGGATTTGCTGATGGAATGAGACAATAACAGTGACGCAGAACCTGCCAGGAGTAAACAAGGACCACAAACAAGGACAAATTGTTCTGCTAGGTAAACTGTTTAAACGGAACAAAACGTCAATTCAGTTTCAAAAACTGCTATTTTCCCCTTCATTCTTTCGCCTCTTTGTTTGACTGGAGCAATCAATACAACTGAAAAAAGTAGCTTCAAAACTCACGAAAAACAACAGCACTTTTTTATAATAAATACTGAAAATAAGATTTTGGGTCTTTTAAATAAGATCTTTTTTCATCAGGGACTGACTACTAAAGCATTTAAGCAACTATTTTCCTAATGCCATAAACAACTGTCAGTAGACGTCTTTCTTAAAGCGCTGTGGCTCTTCATTGGATTAACAAGGCTTTTGAGTTCACCCAGGGCACATGCTGTGTTCAAGCCCTGCTAGGAAGCTTCTATTTACAAGACTGAAAATCATCATTACCTCATGATACACGTTCAGATGATTTTTGGTAGGAATGAAAAAGACTCGGTGGGCAATTGCATATTTCTTTCTCTTTTTCATTTTCCAACAAAGACAGGACGCAATTTAGCATTAACGCAGGAAAATAAAAGGAAAACGATGCTTATTAGGTCTGTAATGATGCTTTATCCATGTATTCTAATCATTGTAGTGCCGCAGAGAATGATGGGAAATGTAGTTTGCTCCAACAAGCCCGTCTCTGCCTAAAGCAGCTAAATGAGTGTTTTGTGGCAAGCTTTACCATCGTTCTTTATCACCAGAACACAAAACACATACAAACAAAACGGTGCCACCAATATTTACAATTACAGCTTATTCTGATCAACACTACTCCGCTTCCACCATAAACCGACGCATAAACTGACTTTCATACATGCTGGGACAGGTCAACATGATATACAATAGACAGCCGAAACCAACCACTTCAAACAGCTGAATTTACCAACCGTCCTCTCTCTCCTGCTCTCTCTTTCCTGCTCTCTCTCTCCCGCTCTCTCTCTCCCGCTCTCTCTCTCCCGCTCTCTTTCTCTCCCTCTCTCTTTCTCTCCCTCTCTCTCACTGTCTCGTTCTCTCGGTTCCTAAAAACAGTCTGAATGTAGCACAGAAAACTTGAAAAGACCTTCTGCCAGAGAGGGATTTGCCAGAGCTTAACGATTACATTCCTCTTTTTAAAAATCAATTACTGTGGAATGCAGTTGCTCTCCGGTGGAACTCTCTCATGCTCATTACATCGTCCTTCATTCTGGAAAGGTGAAATGGAAACACTCAATAATGTGGCGGTAAATGTGGAACCTTGTGATCGCGGCTCCTTCCCTAAGCCCCTATTATCCTCCTGAGATAGGGAACAATGTACAGTTATGAAAAATGACAATAATAACAATACATGTTCAATGTCAAATATACTGAGCCAAACATGAAACTGTCAATCAAAACTGCTGGATGGAGAAAGATCTTTTTTTTATTTCATAATAGGAACATTGTACAGCAGATGCATTATATTTTAGGTAACAGGTTTATCTTTTTTGTTTAAATGCTGAGCAAAAAAGGTCTTCCCACAAATGACCAATCAATATCTTCTATATTGTGTAGAATATAGTTGTGTAGAAATACCAAGGAGACCTTCACCCGAAAGAAAACGTTCACCCAAAAGTGAAAATTCGTCCATCATTTACTCACCCTCATGTCATTCCAACAAGTTGTTTGACTTTTTTGGTTCTGAGGGAACACAAGAAGATTTGAGTTTTTTTAAGTATATTGCTAAACAAACTGTTTAAACAAACAGTGTAACCCATTCACTTATATTCTTCTATTCACCAAACCACTGTGACATTTCTCCAAATATCTTATTTTGTGTTACACAGAAGGTATATATGTTTAGAATGACTAAATATAGGATTAAATTTAGGAAAATTTTCGTTTGGGAATGAGCGATGCCTCAAATGTGTCCATGATACTGAACACTTGGAACTAGTACTAGTAAGTTAATATACATAAACTAATTTGAAATATGACTATAAATAAATGACTATTTGGAATACAGTTCTTCAGTAATGTAACAAAAGGGGCATGGACATGTTTTTATTAATACAAAGCATAACATCCACAGCGCAGGAATCCGATTATTCATTGAGACAGCGGTCCAGTTCTTACCACTCAAGCCCCCTCAACACGGCCTTCCATGTGACCAGCTTAATGTCACTGTGGGGGAAATGACTCACCAGAGACACTCTCATACTGTATCTCTTCACGCTTTCAGTTTGCCCATGTTTCACAACACTGACAATATCAGCAGCAATTCTTTCCTATTACTGTAAGAGACACAAAGCAAATGAAGATATAAATATTTCTGTTTACAGTTTTTTTCATAGATATTTTCCTCTTTGCCCACATGAAAACACTAAATGCATTTGAGATGTTTGAAATCTAAACAGGAAATTCTATTAATTACTTATTGTCATAACAACAGTTCGCTGTTATTTACTTATCATCAACATACATGTTATTTTATACGTATATAATTGTGGTTAAACACACAAATCTGACTGAACGGGTCCAGGCTGTATGTAAAAGTTCCATGTGAAGGTTCTTTAAAAATCGTATTCCAACTTCTGTTCCACTGAAAATAAACCACAGCATATTGGTTTAGAACGACATGAGGTGAGTTAATAATGACAGAAGTTTTATTTTTTGACAGAACCACTATTTAAGCAACATTTGGACCTGTAAATAAAACATGAAAACTTTCTGCCAGGGGACTGATGCCAGCGAGACTCATCATCATATTCTCAGAGCTTCAAACTTTGTGAAATGAGAACTGGAGTCGTTCCAGTTGGCATTGTCATGGCGTACATTAGCAACAGGCTGCAGCGAGACCTTCTATTGCTCTCACCTGTGTCCACCGGTTAAACCAGAGAGACTGAGAGGTCACAAGTGCTAACAGACATTTTAACAGACAGTTCAAGCTTATTGTATTAACAGGCCTTGGCTTAATCCAATATGTGCGCTTTAAAGCCTTTGATCTCTTTTAGGACGTACCCCTGATCTCCCAGAGCTGGCTTTACTTACATAATCCAAAACAAAACAAAACAAAAAAACTTTACAAACATAACGCATGAATACATAATGCTAATACATAATGCTAATAAATAAGCAACTGCCTCTGAATAACTCAACAAAGTCTGACACGACTAAAATGTTTGTCTAATTAAACAAGCTGCAACCAAAATAAAAGACTGTACTTTTCAGTTCTGAGGTTTTCATATTTATTAACAGCTTTATTTAGACGGCGGAACATTTTATCTGATGTGAAACCAAACAGCTGCATTCACATCTGCATGTTTAATTTGGAATCATTCTCAACTAAAAACAATACAACAGCTTTAGATAGTCATAGTCTCTACGCTCAGAGCTTTCCATCACAGCAATCGCAGAACAAAAAAAGTAACAATTTTGTAACTCCCTTCCAGATGACAATATTAGTCCCCTGTTTTGTCATTTATCATTTGGAAAAGCTCCCTGCATGCCTAGTTAAAGCACAAACGTCTTAATAGCTTCCTGGGTGTTATGTTGGAGATGGATGTAATTTTCGTAGCGCCTGCCTCTTTAGCTTGGGAGAGCTCACATTTGGCATTCATCGATTCCATGTCTACAGTCTTCTCCAAGACACTGACCTGATGTGACAATCTTAATACTGCTGCCCCATTAACTCTCAGAAAAAATATATTTTGAGGATCCACCGAGCGTCCAAACAGGCCAGCAGTTAATCAAAACAAAACTGGGTCTGTGACACATGGCACAGAGGAAGCGGCCTCATTTGAACGCGGTTTAAACTGCTATTGCACCGTCCAGAACACTCGGCCCTCTTCTTAATTTGTTTTGATAAGCTGCGGCACCCTATTAGAAAATTACTTAACTAATTACATTGACCAATTTTCCAAAATAGAGTTATCTCATGATGTACCCCACATTCCACTGGCTGGACCACTTCATTTTTATTCACACTGTACACAAATCCAATCTGGTTTTCAGATACCATTAGGGCTGACTGTCCACACTGTCCCTGTGTAAGTGATAAAACCAGCATTACAAAAAAATAGTTTAAATCTAATTTGACCATTCACACTAAACATTAAAAACAAACTCTAACTGGATGCCAAACCACAAACCGATGTCACATTTCACACGCTTTTATGCTGTTTAAGCTTCAACACATAACAGACTGAAATCAGATGCACACACAATACAATTTTTTCTGCCTCTCTGAACAACCTCGTTGCACCTATAATTAATAAAATAATGGTGAAAAAAATGGTCATGTTATCAAGGCTTGTCCATTTAAATTTCCTTCAGTGATGCACAAGAAGAAATGGTTCATTAAATACCTGGAAAACTGCAATCACTGAAAGCAATTAGTTTATGATGAGGAACACAAGATGTAATCACATGAAAACAGAGAAACATCCTATTCTGTGATAAATGTGCCAGCAACTGTAAGGCTGCAACGGTACACACAAAAAAGAAATCACAGTTCAGTACTGTGGTTATAGGGTCAACTTCAGTACAGCAACAGTAACAGTGAATTTTTTTAATTATTTACGTTATAAAAACAGTGGCTACCACAATTCTTATTGTGAACCTGGATATGTGTTGTGACCGCCAAAAAAGTAACTTCAAGGTTTTTTTATTAGTGTTATATTTTCAGTTTTACCTAATTTTTGAGATTTGTCCCTGATTTTAAGTTTCTTTCCAGATTTCACAACAAACAAAAAAAATGAATGTTAATATTATATCAAAACACTTTATACCCTTTCTGTTGATTTATAAATTGTAAGCAGAGTTCAAAACAAAAGTGATGAATCAGCAATTGATATTAGTGGAAAAAAACACTGCATATTTCACCTTGAGAAAAATGCCACCTTGCATAATTTTAACAGTGAATGCATAAAGAGCACATATACACACGCACATACATGCACAGCTAAGCAATGCTCAGTGGTTAAAAATGTTTCATAATGCGGTAACACGCAGGTATTCCTCTGGTAAGATAAGCAACATTAGCGTCCTTCCGCATGAACTAAATACTCAGCGAGCATGTTGGCGGAAACTGGCAGGCGCTCCGGGGAAGTTGAGGGGAGGAGCCAAGATCCAACTGGGTGATGCCAAATAAGCTATTTATACCTTCTGCTCATGCACAGAGCCCTGAGGGCCTGGGGTGCCCATCCCAAGACAAGCAAAAACTGCAAAAGGCTGTTCCATTAATACTAGGTCACAGGAAATTCCATGTACTGAATAAAACTAAAGAATGATCATAAATAATTTATGAGAATGATTTCAAGAAGAGCGAAAGAGATGAATATAAGTGTGTTGCGTCTTTGCTAAGACGTTAATGAACTACATCTGTCAAAATAGAGAGCTGCTGGAAACAGCCTTGAGCTGAGATTATTGCAATTTTGCTTCTCAGTCGTAGTTATATATTCAATTTTCTATAAGATTATATAACTGCAGCAACGTTAGAGAAGAACATTCTGATGTTCTGCAACTTTTGGCTAGAATTCTTATAGACCTTCTCTTGTGAAGAAAAACTTTAATTAAACAGAGACGGATCAAATCCCAGGGGGTGTCTAGAGGATTATAAGGTTTCTGAGGTAAAGCTCTTGAAGAAGGTTTGAGGTACCTGTAAAAGAACCGTTTCACGGGTTTATATCTATATACACATCCTCCACACTTGAGTGATTGCTGAGTGGGGAGGTCTTATTGTAAAGCAAGTACAACTGGTGCAGCAACAACGCAGCCTGGGAGAATCATGGGAAAAAAGAAACTCGCAAGAAAAATGAGCTGTTCAGATATGAAAATGTAAACATTTACTCATGCGGCTAACATGACAATGAAAATAAAGTTCTATACGGTTTTAAATAAGGTGGCTATAGCATAAATTGTAGGATTTATTGGGCTATAGGATTCAACACAACAACCACACAACCGACTGATTCAACACACACAGGATAACCCAGCGAAAAAGGAATGTTACCAGAATGTTGCTAATGTTCTCCAAAAGTTCTCTCAGTTCTTAAAAACATTATTCTTAAGACGTTAGTGGAACATTTTAAAAATGTTACAATATATAACCATAATTCTGAAAACAGTCTTAAAACTAGGAAAAAAAAATGAATTTCTAAAATAACCAAATTCCTAAACCATTGTAACATTTTTGTTACTTCATGTGCATGTTGTGAAAACATTCTTACAACCTAAACCTGTTAGCTTGGAAGAAACTGAGCTGGTCTAGCAGGCAGCTTGAGGCTTGTGCACAGATACTTAAAACTATCAAAACTGCATTACAACACACATTTATTTACAGCTTTGCTACCAGTTGTTTCAGTAGCAACAGAGATCTCAGTACAGTTGTACTGTACTCAGTAATATAATATCTGCAGACAGTTATGTCTCAGCATTTCCTTTCATCTCAATGGTACATTTTCCGTCCAAAACTCTTCACTAGAGGCTACCCTATGTCTCAGGGACAAAACATACATACAATTCACACTTTTAAGACTCCTCTAAAAAATCTGGGCACTAGAATCACTTGCTGTACTGTAACGTTAACATTATATTAACATGGCTTGCAATATCTGCATCTTTTTGTCTTAATATATATTTACTTACATACCATATATACACATTCATATATCACACACACAGCCATACACAGAATAGTCAAGCCAAAAAACAAAGCTGGTTTCCAAAAATTAACTGACATATCAATTAATATTTTGGACACATTTCCAAAAAGCCCCAGAGCTGTCAAAACTCCTGTCAAAATCCCTCATCATGTCAAGAGTTCATCACAAACATCTTAACGCCATCCTGATGTTTCTCATTATCTCTCACACTTTACCTCTGTCTGCACAGGCGATGACTGCACTCAAGTGCCTGTTAAGTGCAGTCACGAACCCAACACTGTTACAACATCCCTACACATCAACATGAGATGTTTAAATTAGTTAGAAGGCAGAGATGAGCTATTCACTCTGGCAGGCACACGTCAGGACACTTTAAGGACATCGTTTTAATGAAGATCGGTGGAGAAGATCTGACATTTGAGGATGCTAAAATCTTCAGCTACGATTAGAGAAACAATCTGTTAAAAATACTGATTTGTTGAGATTCATTTACTGCAGCGATTCCCAACCTGGTGATGTGAATCATCATTAATATAACTTATAACAGTGCTGAATGAATGATACAGTATGATATCAGCGTGAAGGAACATGTTTATGTTGGTGTTTATGAAAAGGGTCGTAAGTGATTGAGCTGTGGCGTTACATAAGACAAAACTGGTTGGAAAACATTGATTTATTGTGTGCGGGTGATTATAACACAGAAGGCCTCCTGCCGTTTGTGTGGTGGCTGACAGTCTATTGCAGCTTCCCTGCAGAACAGCGGAACCAGTGAGTCATCATCAGCCACGAGCTGCACCTGCCAGCTGGGATGCGATCTACCACAGACCCTGGCTTCTCCCTGCGGGTCTGAACCGCAATAAGATCCATGTCTGCGCGCACCTGGGACCAGCGTTGCAGACCTTGCTCGAAACGCCTGCCTCTGCGTGCATCTGTAGAACTGAAGACTTCAAACTAACAACAACAGGTCAACGTCTACAAATCAAATGATGGAAAGGGTGCGTCAAACACAATCAATGTTCATTTAGTAAATCTCTTTGGGCTAATAATGGCTCGATAGCTTCAGAAGTCTCAATCTAGATGCTTGTGCAAAATGTTTACAGTTTTCTAATCGCTAAAGATGAAAGCGCTGACTAAGGAGGCACTTGTCTCGCCTTGACAAAGAACATCAAATACTCATTACATTGGCATATTGACTAAGCAGCTCTGCCAACGACAGACCGAGACGCGGTTTTGACATGCAGACGACGGGACGCTCTCATAAACAGTCTGTTTTGTGCATTAAAAGGAACAGCACTGAAAACACTGGCTTTCATTGACATCAGTGGTCGACACAGGGTCCTTTGTGTTTCCACAAGCAGCTACAAGGGAAAATGAAAAAATGCTGGGACAAGTGAGAATACTGTAGACTGGTTTCATTTGAACATCAGCACTTACAGTTCAAGATAATGACAGATTCCACTCAGGGTTCAGCTTTATGGATAAACGGTTTCTAATACAGCAATTCAATAAACTGAATCTCAAAAAGAGATTTAATAGAGTAAATTGAGACTTTTGCATACAGTTGGTCCCTTGTTTGTCAGATATTTTACCTCAGAAAGACTAAGTTATTCCATTGGTGCTTTAAGACCAATAGATGGC
The DNA here is from genome assembly GCA_036877545.1 of Yasuhikotakia modesta. Taxonomy (NCBI): domain Eukaryota; kingdom Metazoa; phylum Chordata; class Actinopteri; order Cypriniformes; family Botiidae; genus Yasuhikotakia; species Yasuhikotakia modesta. Next base: position 39,103 of record JBAJNP010001792.1, on the reverse strand, counting down.
AACAAAATGGGCTCAGATACCAAAGCCTGCAATTGAAAGTCAGAAATTTCAATAAGAACTTCAGTAATAGAACAAATGCTATTCACAGGAGTTTTATACCTCTAGTTTTCACTTACTGCACGTCACCAAATATATATTACACACAAGAACTCCATGAGCTCATCAAAGCGCGATACAAGTTTCCTCTGGGTGGTGTTAGAAAAAGCCCTAAACACATCTATCAAATTCTCTTAGTATTTTAGACCCGCAGCTCAAAAATAACAAGTTCTGGCCAGCCTGGGTTTCTGTCATTACTCAAGAGGGTTTGGGTAACAGGAGATGAAACAGAGAGAGCGAGAAAGTGAGACCCTGAGCGGGCAGACAGCACACGAGTCACATGACACAACTCAACTAGCTCAATTCCCTCAAGACCTCTGCTTTAAACTCATTAGAAGGATATGGGTGGCCGGGGCCTGGTGCTTGCAGGCATATCAAATATCACTGCTGCACATTCATTATGAAGGTTGGCCCTGTTCTGCGCAGGAAAATGTACCACAACGATATTGTAATTAACACCACTTTTTTCAAAACCTTATGCTGATGGAGTACATTACTAAGGAAGCCGTGTTTCTTCTTCTAACTGAGCTGTACTTAGCTGTTGCATAACCCGCATTACTTCACTGTGGCAGACGTACCATGAAACGGCTCTCTTCTTTTCCCATTTATCTTATTCTGCGGCGAACGGGGAAAGATCGGCATAGTAATGAGATAGTAAATGGGTACAGTCTTATTAGTCACTCAAACGAGGTCATTCTCTCTACACACGTCACGCACAGCATCACACAGTGTAAGGGCCCCGTAACACAGCGGCTCAGCGGATGAAATATAAGCGTGTCGAAAAAGCACGCTGACGTTAAATCTATTTTAACTCTCCGGTCAGCTCTGAAAACAGAGCGAGACATTGGCTTTTACAATAATTGGAGTCTGCAGAGAATCCATTATGGCTCTAAAATAGGGAATAGTGGCCAGGGCCCAGCCTACATGTCCCCTTGTAACGCACCACTCAACTTCTGCTTCCTGGTTTGCGGCCATCCAGGGCAATAATTGAGAGTTTTGAGGCCTGGACAACTTCCGCGTTGTATCGTCTCCCCCGTGTGTTTTATTCTCTTGCATAATTAAGCGTTTGATCGCTGTGGTTATGCAAGCGATTTGGTTCTTACTTTTTATGAAGTTCCAATATAAAAAGCCTGATATAGTTCCTTGCCAACAGCTTCCTACAGTCCCTAGCTGTCACAGATAACACAGCAGTGTGTGTCACAAGAGAGCTGCCTGGCCAGCAATTATAATCATCCTAAGCATGCATGCTAGATATTTTTGAATTTAACAAGGCCCTCATTATGCCTGTACAATTTGATCATAAAGTCACATTTCAATTATTTGACAAATATTGGGATATGATTCTCATATTGCTCATGCATATTTTAACAACAGTTCATCTAAAAATGATCATTTACTCACCCATCACGTCATTCTTAACGTATGACTTTTTTCTGTGAAACACAAAAGATTATTTTTTTGATAAATGTCTCAGTAAGTTTGTATCCATACATTGGAAGTCAGTGGGTGCCACTTGTTTGGTTACCACTGTTCTACTAAAAAGTCTTCTTTTGTGTTCCTCAGAAATCATAAAGGTGAGACCTATATGAGATAATGGTGAGATCATTTTCAGGTGAGCCATCTCTTTTAAAAGCCTACCCAGACCAGGAGGCATCTCTGGACATGGTGGTAAAGGCTTAGGAGTGGGTGGTGTCTGGTTTGCCTCAGGCTTGGCGCTGGGCAGAAGATGGTCAGCTGTAGCCAGGTAGCTTGCGAAAGTGGTGTTGGGCCTTGAGAAGTTATAGTAGTAGTGGTGGGGTCCTCTCGAGCTGTTAGCTCCACGGCCATTGTTGAAGCGGCTGAAGATGTCAAAGCGCTGACTGTAGACGTCAAAGTAGAGGATCATCATTATAAGGAAGTGCACCAGGCAGAGCAACAGCACAGCCTTGCAGATCCGCTCCAGGGTCCGGCCCAACATCAGCCGGCTCATGGTCAAAGCCACACGGCACCCTCCTCTACACGCATCCGGTCAACGTCACCTCCCCTGTCTGGCGGACCCTCCTGGACTGGATTTATAAATATCACCTACAAATAAAAAAATAAAACAAAGACAATTAGACCACGTTGATGTGCTTTCACTGTTCCTGTAGCTTAACAAGTACAGCCTTGCACTGTGGGGTCAATTTCTATAGAACACATAATAATAAAATTGTACAGTATTTCTTAATTGCACTTTAAGTTGCTTTGGATAACATTGCACAAATGTAAATGTAACGGATGAGACCAATAGAAAAGAAGTCAATTCCAAAGGCCGAATTAGCTTCGAAAGCCAAACTGGATTATTATGTTTAGATGTACTCTATTGCGACAGACAATTACTGTTTAAATAAACACTAATTATGCTAATACTATGTCAGAGTAGCTTTTCTATTCTGTGCTAATGATTTCTGTGGGCTTAGATGCCACAAAAGCACTTAAAACAGTGACTCTCAACTGGTTTCATTTCAGGCCCCAATTTTATACTGGACAACTTGCAGCAACCAAATACAGCATCAGAATTGTTTATTACGCAAAACCAAAGTTATGTCTTTGGGCTAACACTGAAATGTATTAATATTACAAGTTTTAAAGGTGAGGGTATGTCACGTAGCCTCACCACGTTGCCATCTGTCTCATTTGGCTAGCGTCTTTCTTTCAAGTGACAGATACTTTTGTGCCAAAGTACAGTAGTTTGTTTGGATATTCACTTCTGACATTAATCAAAAAATATGTGGGAGGTGTTTTCTTCTCGTTTTGAAAGTTCAAAAGACTTTATTTTACAGTTTTATTTATATGCATTATATAGATAGTTGTGTTGTATTATATGCAGTTTTTTCCTTGATGTGTGTAGACCTGTCAAAATAAACCTGTAACACATTTTGGTCATGAGTTAATTAGTTGACTACATACAATCCATATTCCTACCAGCGCTTTAATTGAATTCACACCAGGGTTTTGACACATTTTGCAATAATTACAGGCTATGCTTGTTTTATACCGTCCGGGTCCATAGCAATTAATAATCATATGCAATTTAGCTGAACTGACCCTTGCTAAATTGTTTTTCTGTATCACCGATAACAAAGGTCACCTTCAAAACCTCATCAACCGCTTGCACCGTCAAATCTGTTCTCTGCGATGCAATTTGCACAACAACTGTGAAACTGAGGCTTTCTCCAGCTTTAATTGGGATAAACAAGAAAACACTGAATTGGTTGTCCAAATCTTGCTGTGAGCAATTACAACGTTGATGGCTTTTTCCAATCAACCAGACATGTCAGAGGCCAATGGCACACGAGTTTACGCAGCAACGCGCTGCAGCCCGAAGCTAAAACCCGCGGCTAATTTCTCCCTCTCGCACTCTCCCGCCGCGATCACTGGACGTAACTGGATGGGAAAGCCTTTTGATTTCACACATGGCCAGCTGGTGAAAGCTCCCCCGCGGCAGTTAAGATGGGTGGGGGGGCCCAGCTCAGCAGCTTGCTAGCTCTGTCGCACAGGCGGAACGTGTGGGCGAAGAGACATGGGATACACTGATCGCTCATCACCTGCAGGGACTGGGCTGATAACTGCAACACACCTGCCCCCTCCATCCGCTGCTCCACCTAACACGTGTGACTCCTCTGCAATAACCACCATCAACACCAGGGAGAAAACAACATGGTTTGACACAATTCACACGGCTCAGCCTGGTTTCTGCTCCTTAAGGGAATTGCTCAACACTTACCAACCCCCATAATGAATCACACCAGCAGTCACAGACATGCGAACCATCAGCCAAAAATACAGAGCTACTGAATGGCAGAAGAGGTAATATATGAAATAAGAAGAAAATGGGAGGGCTGTGACTAGGGGAAGCAAAATGTTAATGAATGTGAGGAAGATAAACACAGAGGAAAGACACTACAGTATGGCTGTGTACTGAATTCAGTGAAGACTTTGTGACTGATATAGCAGAAATTCTGTAAATATGTACAGCAGCGTCTCTCAACCATAAACAGGGTCTCAAAATAAAAAAAAACTTTTTAAAAATAAGACAACTTTTAAATAAGACAAAACATGAATTACAACCAATTAAAAACAAAGATATTTCTGGTTATTTTTTTTATAACAAATATACATCTTTCCAGTTATGCCAAGCTCTAGCATATTAAATTTGATAAAATCTTTAAATAGCATTGTGGAAAGTGTGGGGGCTTAAAGCCAAAAAGGGTGAGATCAACTATGCAATACAGACTTCCTGTAGCTTAGATTAACATTACAGAATATGGTGCCTGCAGTGCTAAAGATCATGGGTTTGGTTCCTAATAAACACACAAAGCGACAACATGCCTGTGTTGAATGCACTGTAATTCACTTTGGATAAAAGCGTCTGCCAAATGCGTAATGAAATCTTAGCAGGTGAAATATGTTATCTGGGTACTGTACGGTACGTACAATGCTAAAAACTCAGACATCCTGCTAATGCCAAACTACAGTGAAGCAGAGAAAACACATCATCGAATGAAGCTCTATGTTCCAACAAAAGACAAGAAATCATTCTAGTCAAAGCTGATCCAATCTAATGCGATGGAGACTCAGTCAGAGCTCCCTTTAATTATTGCGTTTCCTGTGATCTTTCAGGTTAAACGCCAAGATAAGGCAACGGAGATGCAGACACTGCAGTGTGCATTTGTCCCAAGAGCTGCAGAGTGGGTGGATGCCTCAGCGCAATAATGGCCCTTAATTTAGGACATCGATATAACACTATCCCAATAAGACTGAGGTCAGTCCTACGCCAGTTACTACACCATTGATCCATTATAAATAATCAGAAAATCGCATTTGCAAACTTCTTTTCTGTCATCAGAAGTCCTAAAACTCGAGTCTCTGTAGTAAACTAGTATGGGTAGACATATTTGCTGACTTGCGAGTTTGTCTCAAAGAATACTTTGTACGCTTCCAATACCAAGACCACTTAAATATTTATCACAGCTTCAAGGGCCTTGTAGAACCCCTTCCACCAACACCCCCCACCCCCCCACCCAGCAAATTTTTGAGCAAAAAGCCTTTCTCCAAAAACGTTATTACCACATATAGAAAACATCTCTGTTTCTTCCCTGTCAGAAATTACAAAGCCTTTAAAAGAAGCATGTTTATATTTCTCACAACTTTCATTTTGAAGAAAAGTTTGATACAATGACAGTAAGATTATGATTATGATTTCAATGCTGCCTAATCAATTTTTCAATAAATGGAAAAACACCCAGATGCTCCGAACACATTCTGCAGGATTATGCCCATTAATTTCAAATATATATCCACTTAAGTGCAGTATTATTTATACTCTTGAAGAGAGACTCACTCTGCATGCTCTGGTTCTCAAAGCCACTGTTCAAAATGTCAATGTTAATTAGGTTACATTTTCAAACACTCCAGAAGTTGCCAATTTATTCTTAATAAATCAAGTCTCTGAATTAAATATTGCTCCAAATTAGACACATTTCATAAACAGCAATCAGTTAAGCAAACCTAGCGACTACAAAACTAACTGGCATCGCACAAACTGACCCCAGACAAAAAAGCCAGAAAAATTTTATTTTATATATACACAAAACAAACATATAAACATAGGGCTATTTTTTACATCACATTGATGTAAAAAGAAACAGATGAAAAATACAATGTTTTAATATTACAACAAGGGAACTAAACTGGCAACAAAACACATACTGCAACTCTATGCTTAATTTTTTATAACCAACACACCAAACTGGCAATTTCTCAGTCCGCATACAATATTGATGTGGGCCTTAAAACAAACATTCACTAAACAATCAAACCCTAACAAAAAAGATATCAAACAATGCCTGCGGTTTACAGCAAAATCTATGTATACTTCTTTTTATGCTGTTGTTCAGAGTTTAAAGCTATTGTAATTTAATTAATGCTACTGTAGTTTAGACTATGGACATGATTAGGACATCGTGACCATAAACATAATATTAAGCATCGTTTTAGATGCACTAAACAGTGAATAGTTAGTCACAGCCGTTATTCATGATTTAAACATAATAATTGTATTGGAACTGTATTGTGTCCTCACTAAATACAAAACAACGGTTAAACAGGAAATGTAAAAATGACAAAAGCAGGTAAAGCCCAGTGAGAGTGACTCAATAAAGAAACATCTGGCATCTTGTGCTTCACAAATCACATCTGCATCAGGAAATGACAGATTCAGTCATTTCCCACAGCCTAAAGCTGTTTCTAACAATGTATTAATCACTCTGCCGCTCTCTCTCTCCGACACACACATGCACAGACGATTTTAACTCTCGTATATAATTGTAATATTAAAATGGACAGACCGAACAGTTCTGGGGAACTAAGGTGGGCGGCCTCTTCAGTTTCTCCATAATTTAAATTGACATTAATGACTGCAGTTCACAAAAAACGCATTAGTCATCTATTTACAAACTGCTTTGCTAAATGTAGATGTAAATATGAGATTTAATAAGCACACAGACTCTGATACAGGCAAAACTCGCCTAATTCTATTAACAATCATAATCAATAAACACTATTATGCAATAGAATTTAAGGCAAAACCTTCAATCGCTGTGTTCTGTCTTCTTTATATCATTTATAACACGAACAAAACTTTTCACACAAACCAAAGCAGCTGTTTTTTTGGGAAGTATTTTACGCTTTGGTTTTCTTCCAAAAATAAAAAGCTCTACAGCCCCTCCCTGCCCTCATTCAAAATACAGAAGATGAAGACATGTTTCTTGCAAAGACTGAGGTGTACCTCAGAGCTCCTCTCTTATCCTCATGACAGAAGAACTCACACTTTCTTCGCAGGCTCATTTTCAAGCAACATGCTAAGACCTGACATGGAATTCAAGCCATTCAGCTGCTGAGAGAAATTAATTAGGCCTGGAGACACCAATCAGGCTCTGACTTTGATGTTTAAAAGCAGGAGCATCTTTAATAGGGTGTCACCATGAAATGAGCCACTCTAAAGACAAGCAACTTCATCATGCACATGAGAGACTGCGGCTGTCAGCGGCTCTATAATCAGTACAAATGATCAGTTCAGTGAAAAGGGGAAAATAATGAATAGGGGTTTTTCCCTAATGCTTTACTTTGTAGCGTCTGTAAAACTACACAGTTATTGTATTAGTAGCTGCTGTTTATAATGTTGTTAATAATTATCACACACATACATATACACACACACATATATATATATATATATAAATACAAACAGAATGAAACAGCAAACTGACAAGTACAAAAAATTACATTAATTTACTATATAAATAGTTAAAAAGTGGTTCATCTCAAATTTCTGAAACGGCCAATAGGCTTCCGTTTCATCACAGCTGTGAACCAGCACTTGCACTTGTCACTTAGCCTTAATCTATTTTACTCTTAAATTCATCCATTTACTAGTAAATCAATTTACAAATGGATGCACTTACAAATGGATGACAAACAGAGCTGGTTTATGGCACCCACTTAATGACCATGACAACCACATGACTGTAAGTTGAGGGTCGGGTCATGACATGTCATATCAGTGCACTTTAAAAATTTGCTGAACAGTCACAGCAGCAGGTGATGAGAGCAGAGCTCTATGACCTTTGGCTGCCATTTCATTACCCTGAATACCAGCCTCCCTGTGGACACGACATCACTCACCTTACACTGGCACTTATGCCTAAACCTGCACTCCACAGCTCTAACAACATACAGTGCTTCCACTGCCCAGACCACTTTCCTTAATGTAAAGATCATGTCACATTGTTAAAGGGACAGTGCACCAAAAAATGGAAATTCTTCTATTTTGTGAACCACAAGGTTTTTTCATACAGGAAAAAGGAACACCTTCCCCTTGGTATCACCTTCCGTGTTTCATTAAAGTAAAGTCGTATAGGTTTGGATTTTGATAAGGAATTTCATAAGGGTTGAAATTTTCATAGACACAATCGTTCATTTAGAATGAACTGTCCCTTTAAAAGCTCACAGGAGTGGAGGAAGAGTGGAGGAAGAGTGGAGGAGATCACTCTAGACTCTTCATTTGAGTGTCACTTCTAATGATAACAATGCTTGGAACAGACTGTGAGGAGGAAACAATAAGACAGTGTGCGACATGATGAATCAGACCAAGCCTTAGTTGTGCAATAATCACAATATACTGTATGGATCTGGACCAAGAAGCCCTTCGTTAATCAAAGCTAATGGCATGTTTCCTTTCTACCACTCCTGTAAGCTAGTTGAAATAGTGCTGTATTGACATTGTCTGGTAGCCTAAATGTGCCCTATCCTCAAAAATCAATATTTTGTAAGGCAAACATTAAATGTTCAATTCCTCTTACGTTAAAATGTCTAGCTTAATTGCAGAAACAACTTTAAATAATCCACTCATAGGTTTTTTTTTCCCATAAAGTGTCAACGGTGTGGGTCTGTGGTGCGATCAAGACATTGTTCTGTTTGGAGCATAGAAACAGACAGAAACACTGGCTCAGCCAATGGTGTGAGTTTAGAGGAGGAGCTTTCTGCCTGACTAATCGCAAACTGAGGAAACACCGTCACAACAGCCTTGTATTTTAAAACAGAAATTATTTTTGCAATTACTCCCAGCTAACAATTGTAGGTTGCAAGAACGTTTCTGTGATTTTTTCATTAGGTAGCAAAATGTTAAAAATGTTATTTTGAAAGCTCTTAGAACATTCAAAACAACCAGTTTTTAAACATTGCATTAATGTTATTGGTTGGTTATAAGAATGTTATTTTTATGTAATTTTCAAATGTTTTATCCATTGCCCACAAATACATTTTTGTAATTGATTACTTTGTAAAATTAGTCAAATTGACTTTACCTGAGTAGCTAAAAACCACAAACTACTCTAATGGAAGCTACAAAATGTACAAGAAAACCAGAAAATTTTCCTCGTATTACTCAAAGCTTAACATTCATTATTCACGCTTCAAGCCGTTTTGGCATTAGACTAGTTAAAGCTGTCAAGCTCAAACTGGGTTAAAAAACTGATTCAGCAAAACAACACAGATATGACACAACCTCCACTATTCACTAAAGACTGAAATCTTAACAAGTTGGTTCATAATGAGTGGCAGGATGCTAAAGCCCACACTGTGAACACATCCGTCTTAAATTCAGTGACTTAAGAAGATTTTTCCACATTAAAAGAGAAGCTTATTTTCGGTTTGCAGGCCTCCATCCTCCCCTGGTTAGAAATCTCTGGCCAGCACCTGTTCGGTCAGATGATTACGTGACATCAATTTCAGATTATACAGACTAGTACTCTGCTTGCTTGAAGCCCCACTCAGCTATACTCACAATCTTTGAAGGAGTACCCTATACTTTTCAAGGGAAATTCAACTCACTGCTGTAGGGTAAACATCACTTAGAACGTCCCTACAATAGCTTTATCACCTGACACAGGGCCACAAAACAGCGCTTTGGACCCCATTTTTATCAAAGGAAGATATATATGTACTATGACGGTGTGACGGTGCAAACAAGCTTAAAATAACTAGGTCAAAAAAGTACAGAGGTGTAAATAAAAAAAATGTAAAGCAATTTTTAAGGGAATTGTACAATGAAAAGTGATTGTTTAAGTTGGGATATGATGCAAGCAATGCAAGGTGTCTGTGAAACCACACTTAATCTTCACAATGGGGAAAAAAGGGTTTAAATTATTAAAGGCTCACTCAAGATAGACTTCACAGTAACTGCAAGCTTTCTGTATTGTATCTAACTCACCAAGTACCGGAACGCTAATTCATAGGAAAACGTAACCGCATATGGCTCATTACAGACAGCACAGTTTTGAAACACAGTCCATATCTCTGCACGCAAACAAGTTGACGGAAAGCTTTGGTGGCGGGACTCCAGCACTGTTAGCGTGCAAGCTAACGCGGCCCCAGCTTCTGTCTGCCTCAAGTCCAGCTGCTCACTCTCCTCAGAGCCAAGAGACAAATTAAACAGCCGCAGCTGAAGCCTTCGTTTGGACGGACCTAAGTTGGCATCTGGATAGACTTAGACATGATTATCATCGTTCACCTAAATACCCTTGCAGTCCCGCAGAAATAAACTGCGACCCACAGCCACACTCTAAACACAAAGGTATGACTGGTGTTTTATCAGAACGTCTGTTATTATAAATGACCTGGTATTTTCAGACTCCTGGGTTTGGGAAAACGAACTGTTGAGGACGAGACAAAAACTGAACAAAGCCAGAGTACAAAACAAAGTAGTCCACCTCATGCCACCTTTGTGTCACAGGTCTTACTGTTCCCATGACAACAAATCCCAACACCCAATGGTTTCGCTCTATAGACGTGCCTCATCTGTATGACCAGTGATCCAGTGCCTAAATCCAGTTTCTACTATGGCAGACTTCTATTCGACGGCACCAGGTGTTACAGACATGCAGATATTTAATTTCCTATCAAAATTTAAACAGTGAGCCACAGCGACTTGAAAGAGCCTTTATCTCTGGTGGATGGATGTAGATTAGCCAAACAGAGCAACTCCTGTTTAAAACAAACAGAAAATAGACAGCTGAGAAATCTGTCCCAGGGCCTCTCAGATATCCTGCTATAGAAACAGGGCTTTAAACAGATTGTGCTTAAGTGAATGAGAGAAACAGATACATACTGAGAAAGGCATTTGAATTAATTCAGAATAATGAAAAAATGGTCTCTGTCTAATTTGAACTTCCCTGTGTAAGTCATAAACTAAATTATATTTGAATTTTAATAGTTTTAATTAGGACATGAAATAAATAATACTGATTGTTTTTCTACCATTTAAAAGCATTAAATAAAAGACGGGCTTTTAAAAACGCAGAATTACTGTAAGAGCAAAACAGCTCCTTACTGACAACACAGCCTGTGTTACTGCTAAGTAATTTGAATATTCAGGACAGAAAATACTCTGAAAACATAATGAAAATAAAAAATTGGAAAGGCCTTCAACCTAATATTACATAACACATCCAATAAACAGATTGGCAAACTGCCTCAATGCCACATACGTATGAGCCGGCATCTAGCAGTACAGTAAATGTGACTTATTCTGGAATTATTCTGATCTGTGTAATAAATGAGATTTACCACTATAACTGATTATATAAATAAGGCAGACAGCTGGATGTTAATTGAACCCCATAACCAGCAGTTGCCCTTTGTGAATAAATAAGAGCACATGTTGTGCCCTCCTCCATAATCTACTTATCAAAAGGTTAATAGGAAAATATTTAATACAAGCAACACCTATAGATGGTTGTGAAAAACTGCTGGATTTCTATCCACAGTAGCCTTGACTTATAAACCATATTAGCAAAGCTTTGGCTTAGTAAACACCCTATGCAAAGCCTGCCTATATAATGTATACATAAGTATTTTAAACGCATTATACTAAATACTGTGACCCACTATGTCATAATTGTAACGTAATTCTAATACAATTAACTTTAACTAAAGACAGATTTAACAAAAAAAGCACAACTTTACTGCATTGATCGAATTGCTTAACATGAGCTTTAATGCATTTCAGTCTTAGGAACGAAGAATGAAATGCATTCTAAGGAACAGAATTGCAACATGAATACACAAGTTAATATAATGCATGTTAAGAGAACAAAAAAAGACAAAAATAAGTCCATAATGCACTACAGGATTTGAAGAAAGTGATGCACAAAAAAATCCGGCCACAAAGAAACACATGTCCTGCCAAGCTACCTATCTGTAGACGCTGGGAAATATTGCTGCCCATGGACGCTGTGGGTACCATTACACGAGCGCTTTAAACAGCATCACCTCCGCTTATGCACGAATCTGCATAAGAAGTGCATGAAATGCACATCGATTAAACGACTATTCCGAGATATTGTAATACACCAAGAGTTCAAATCGTACACCCAGAATCTCCTTTATGTCATGTGGAGTATCTCTACGCCTTGTTCAAGATGGCAGGCAATAAAGATAGCATGTAAAATACGGAGAAACAAAGAGCATCGTGTAAACCAAGTCGTGCAAAGACGCATATTGCTTCATATTTGCAAACCGTACCCAAAAACACCCGATTTCTTACCTCGAGCCTTTGCAAGCCAAGAACCTCGTCTATAAGAGAGGCATCTTTGTTGTATTCACTTCGGCTGACTGTCTATTTATGAAGACCTGTCAGTTCAGCCATAAATGTGTCATCTGTGTGAAAAACAGACAGTTCACTGGATGCGCGCATAATATCCACGTAAAAGCAGAGAGTCGCTTGCAGATACCGTTATTTCTTTCTGCCGATAACAGCGACTAATTCATTTCTTTTGGCGGATGAAAGGATCGCGCCACACCGCAGGAAAAACACACGCGCCCATGATGCTTAAAGCTCTGCACAGGCGAACACGCCAGCGATCAGACCCGCTGTTTTGCCGTGTATATTCATCTGCCTGCTCTGTGTTTTGGCGTGAGAAGAAGAGCGAAGGAATTAAAGCATAGGGAGGCAGGTTTTTAGTACGGAGACTCGGATGGCTCAAATGGCAGTTCGCTTATCTGCCGCAAGGGGGCTCAGACTGACGCGCGCACGCGCGCGCGCACGCTAAACACAACAGAAACCTTTTGGCAAAAAAACAGCAGATGCATTTAAAAAAAGCATAATTTAGTATGTTTAATAAACAATTTTACCTTTTAGAGACAGATGGCTGGTTCTCACAATGTACGTGTGTGTGTGACTTTTACCATCTATGGTCCCCACAATAATAGATAAACAAGAACACACTCACCTTCCTGATCCATCCATCTGTTTCTGTTTTTATGTGTTTTTTTCTACATCGTTTTCAGGTTAAAACACGCACACCTTTGTTTTTAAACGTTTGTGCCATGACAGCTCTGTTCCAACTGTGTCTAATATTAAACGATATAATACTAATACTAACCATGGTATCATGGTTGAAAAGTTGCATGATAGTTTAAACATTTTACTCCACGTGCTTTAAAGATTTGCTTTGTTAGTATCATTTTCTATCGATGCCCACACGAGTCATGAAGTTGTCGTGTCCTGTGGCGCCATCTGGCGGAAATTTGAAGTAGCTCGCTGATATAAAATAATAGTAAAATGTTATATTAATAACTCTTGTAAATTCTTTGATATATTTGATACGACCGATGTATTTTTTATCTTTTATGGTTATAAATAAATAAATAATCTTCTATCGTGCATGACGTGGAGATATACTTAATAATCTTAATTATTATTAATATATTATGATGCTACTTATATTATGGTACAAATATGAAACAGACTGTATTAAAGTGGTTTCACATTTATTTTATTTTATTCAAGGACAAATATGAAGAGGATCCGATTGTACACATCAAAAAAAAAATGAAGTTACCACATTAACATTTGAAACAGAAGAAATGGGTATACAGTCATCTTTACCATAGGACTACTGAACCACTACACTACAAACAGCTAATCCAGTTCCCAGAACAGCAATGGACACATCTCCTGTGTTTATAACATGAATCTGCCAAATGAAAATAAATGTAAATGAATCAACAGGAATCATTTGCAACAATGTATTAAAACTAATTCTTATTTGGAATGTTTTAAAATAAACGTGCATTAAAAATGAACAAAAACATTAAATTATCTGTCACACCTCAGGCTTGTCGGTAAATGAAACAGAATATTGTTCACCAGATTAAACGCTTGGTGCTACAGAAACAATGATCTGACCATTATAAATAAAACCACATTTTGGCTTACACAGATTTTCAAACTTTCATTTAGGGGTTAGTAAGATCACATTTATTAAGTATGTGCACTTCACAAACACGTCACAGCGGGAGAAAAAGCATTTCAGCAGAGACAGGCCCTGAAGTTTAATGGTTTTCGAAATTCTGCAGGAGTTCTGTAGGCGAGTTCTGTAGGACTCATCTTATAAACCTTAATCTGGGTAGATGTGAGGATTGCACACTGATAAACGTCCATTTACTGGTTTGTATTGCCGCTTTAAATATGCAGAGAAACCCGACTAAGATATACAGTCACACAAAGATGCTCGTTGTTCTCTGCTATTTGAAGCAAATTCTCTTACATTAAGATTTAGTTTTCAGGCCTATTTTAAACAGAGAAGATAAGGTTGCATATCTTTCATACAGCTCAGACTTAGAGTTTACAGTAACCACTTTAAGGTGGAGTTCAAGGGCTCTTTGGGCTTTTAATAAACAAACAAAAATAAAAACAGAAATCATATTTATATTCAAATTCATAAGATACCTGGGAAAATACAGAATGGTAAACACCCTCATGCTTCACAAAAACAGCTTTTAATATGTACACGCAAGATTATTATTTCCTTTCGATTTTAAGCAAACAGAACTGAAGACTGCTCTACAGATCTGAAATTTTACACTGGCAGAATTTAGACTTGAGATGTTTTGATTTAACTGTTTTCTCAGACTAAACACTGACATGAATTCAGTAGTTGCATAAAAAGAACACAACACAGGACAGAAAGATCAATCACACTGGATACACTTGGTGTTAAGATTAAAGACTTGCATACACGTATCAAGAAAATACTACACAATTTACAGCCACCCAATGCAAAGGACCACACTAATGCAACTTTCAATTTTTTCTGTACTGTACAGAACAATAACAGCAAATTATATATAGGAATTTGTGACTACGAAGATAATATCCTATATTTAAATCCTGACCATTACTTTGAATGTAGTGATGGTCTGTTCTACCACTGTGGCTAAATTATTTGGACTATATTTTCATAAATATCTTTTGATTAGTGGATAAAAATACTAATCAAACTATTCAGAAGATACTATTCTGAAATCATATATGTATATATTTATTATTATATATTTATTTTTAGAATTACGAAATGCTATTTTTTTTCCTTTTTCCTAAAGTGTGAGAGTAGTCAAAGATTTGCATTTGACTGTACCGTGCACTCAACTTATTAAGACAAACTGGTGCGTATACAATGTTCCAATCTTCGGAAAATGATGGTTTGAAACAAACACAAAGAAAAATACATTTAAATAATTTACTATGTATTTACACTGTGTTTGCACCAGCAACACAGCATCTTTGATCTGCAGGTCCTGAGGTCTTCTAATCTCCCATCTTTACTTTCGATGTCTAAAACAAAGAGAAATCAACAGTTAGTCTCTCAGGCCAAGACATTTTAATATGCACACAAAAACCCCCAAACCAAAGTAAACAAAAAAAAACAAACCATTAAACCATAATAATAATGATTTGGATTAAATCGCCATTTACTCTAAAGCGTGCGTGTGAATAACCTGGATCTGAATTCAAATTCACGTCACATTCATTTACACTGTGTAACTGGAAAATGGTGATAAAACATTCATTTTACATTCATATGCAGCTCGGCAGACATTAATGAGTGAGAATTCAAAAGCTTCTGCTACAAAAATGTAGGGACGGCACTTCAGTCAACTTAAGACCTGTCAACACTGAAGACAAACAAACTCCAGATGAGCAAAACCAAAGAGCATTACAGTCATTCATTTTAATCCCATATATGACATGACAGATTTCAGTGCCTTTAATGCAGAATACAAGCCTCAGAACCACTAGCTTTAATGCAAACACAGTTCACTCTGCTGTAATGCACTGAGATGGTGCCAGCGTCACATAGGAGTAATGAAAGTAATGACTAATGTATAGTAATAATACTGCATTATAGTGCTGTTAAAATAATATGGTGTCATGTAAGTACAGTATATAACACTTTGATTTTGTGCGCGTGTTTTCATATAATTTATTTTCCATTTGTTTGTTGCTTTGATGGCTTTTTATATGTTCTATGTTTTTCTCTATTGTACCATAGAAATAAAAAACAAATGAAAAGACCCTGGTAGCAACTCAGTTCTACCAGTTAGACCTTTTCCAGTCGTTCATTTGTCACTAACTCCACATTTCTGACAGCTTTCCTGTCACCTAAGAAAAACAGTTATGACTATATGCTACCATTGGTGTTTCCCGTTATGGATAAGTATGGATGCATTTGGTGCATTTTGAATGACATTTTCAGTGTGTTTCCTGTTTGATGCATTATTTTGTATTCTTATGATGTAACCAAGACCAGGTCAGCTTATATAAACTTACAGCATGAGAGAAAAAAGCATCGCAGTAAATGTAGAAAAACACTTACCTGCAAAATGGCTACGATCACTCCAAACAGTCCGATGGCGCTGCCGAAAATTTCGACGATGAGGATCTTGACGAAGAGGCTGGCGTTCTGAGCATCAGCCAGGGCCGCTCCACTGCCCACGATGCCAACGCAGATCCCACAGAAGAGGTTTGAGAAGCCGACAGTAAGACCAGCTCCAAACATGGAATAACCTGCAAATGGAGCCTCAACTCATTATCCGGTTTTACCTGGTCGCTTTCTGGAAGCTAACAATTCACAACATTGTTCAATAAAGAGAGGAAGAGATTGTAATATAGATTTTTAGCTGTAAGTACCTGCTTGGTAGTTTCTAGCCCCAATAGTCTCTGGAGTTGTTCCACTGAAGTTCTAAACGTTGTAAGAAAGACAGTGTTTAGAAGCACCTCACAACTGTCATATTCAATGAATCAGCATAACTATCAAAGCATCTTTTTATACCTAATCTTAACATTTAAACCATTTAAAATATTTACAGAGTTTAAAAGATATGGCTGTATAGTTTCAGTCACAGTTTTAACCCACCTCAGCCATGTTGCTAATAACAATAGCCATGATGATCCCATAAATGGCAACAGCTTCACAAAAGATAATGCTAGAAAAAAGTAAATACACAATTAACAAACACCAAATATGAGAAAAAAAAGGAAATTGCCTGACACAAAATATTAATTTTAGCCCCTTTATCCGGCATATAAAGAGCATCAAGTTTAGTAGATTGTTTATACCTGACAAGGTTTTTGGTCTTAATTCTTGGGGCTTTGACTCCACCACCAATAATGCTGGAGCCAGTGATGTAAATCCCCCTGGAGAAACAGAAAAACGTTTATCAGACTTTTCAGATTGACCAAAACCTTTCCAATATCCAACAACACATAACATTCTGTGAGAACATGATACTCTTAATGCATTTTGCATGCAATTGGCTTTGGACTGTGGAAAGAGGATATGGAAAATTGTACTGCGACATGTCAAAATCTCCCATGATCATTCTGAGCTGTCATCTTTTGCAAAAGAAGACAAAGAGGAAATAAACTCACCATGCAGCTCCGACAACAGACAGAGAGATGGCCAGGCCAATTCCAAGATTAGCCCACATAAAGGGGGAAGTCTCTGTTAAAAACCTGCAATAGACAAGATTAACTACACATCATGAGGAAGATGTGCCACTTTAAAAAGTCCAAGTAAATTTCTTCCATGTCTTGTTAAATGTTATGACAACTGTCTGACAAATGTGTTTGTGGTGAGCAGCTTATAGGAACAGACTTCTGGAAGTGTCAGAATAGGTATTACTGAACACATACCATGCTACATCAAATCGAAATCCAAGGTCAAAAATCGTATAGCAAATACCTGCAAAGATAAATCATTGGGTTAACAGGGATTAATATTAGTTTCAAGATAAGACAAATATTGAAAAATAAGAATTAAATGCAAAACACAAATTTAAAAGCAGAATCAAAGAAGAAAATGTGTTTTAAAGTGGTTTTGCATTCTGTATGTATTCAGTTCATGGCTCAGAATCGTAAGATATGCGTTAAACTCACAGTCATGTGAGAACCATGTTCCTCATTTGGTCATGAGGTTTTACAAACTAACCATAAAACCTACAATGGCTACGACATTTGTTTGCACAAAATGAATTTCGATCTTCTGTGTCGAGAAAATAATGATAAAACAAACATCAGAGAGAGAAAAATAACAGCCATTTATTGTATGTTCTCCTATCTCAGCAGGTGTACAAATATCACTGAATGACTGACAGCTATTTAACAGTTTTCTAAATAAAATGGACGGTCCTAAACACGACTCTTACTGTTAACAGCAGCTTTCGTGTCAGTAGTATTTTCGATGTTTAGAAACATCATGAATGTAAATCTGAACGATAAATTGACGCAGTCGTGCTAGTGCATAGCAGCTAACGCTAGCTAAAGGAACTACCCGAATAAAGTGACATGACAAACCGATAAAACATCGGCATATATATCATGCAAAGATGAATATATTGCGATATAGGTGTTATTTATGTCCATATGTTAGCTGCTCTCGTCAGCACTTACCGACGATCAGGATGGTTGACCAGAAGGCCAAAGTGACCCCCGTGTATAAAATTGCGTGTCCGTTCATCATCCACTCCACCAGCAGCGCCAGTTTCGCTATCTAATGCTCTCCCCACGAATTAACCTAAAGCTGCGGTGTTATTTTTTGTTTTATTGTTGTATTTAGAGGATAAATGAATTCCTGCTAAGCGGCGGAAGCTGGAAATCCCGCATCCATCAGAAGAGAAGAGAAACGTCACCTGGTCATGTGACTATAGCTCGAGCTGAGCACGTGACCTACAAACGTCACACATCCTTTGGTGAACCCGAGCGCTGATCTCCGATCAGCTCATAGTGTTTCTCCTGATAAATAAATGATCATTATTTAAACTGTCTTTTTACATCTTCTGCATATCTTTAATATAATTGTTACTTACAATTCATAACATTTCATAATTTCATAACATCTACATCATCAATAGATAATAATCATTCGTACGGATGGTTAGTTGTAGTTCATGTGTTACACAGACGATGGCAGTAAAACCTTAAACATGCGGAAAATGAAATTAAAATTTCATCAGGTAAAAATATCTGGAGAAACTTTCTATAACCTTGTTGTTGTTTAATTGCAAATAGCTGCATTTCATGTAATTGTTATGCAAATAACGTTTCTCAATAGGCATAATGCGTCACTACTTCCCATTGCCTGTGTCTATAAAGAGTGAATTGTCATAAATATCAGATATAAACAGAAAAAATACGTTTTTAAAAATGATCTCAGTAAAGTGTTCTTGTTGGATGCCATGGGGTTTTACACCATGTTGTGCTTCACACCAATTTATTTTCTTCACCTCTCTACACTTGGGAAAATCTTCATGATAGTTTTGTATGCGGCTTTTGTACCTGATAGGTGGACAAAAGACTTGGTAAGGTAACACATATATATAACAAATATCACTCCTACCTCAAACCTAATTTTGATTTATTACAAAAGTCTGTAATGCAATAAACATAAAAGATCAGCAACAATATTTACATCAGACACATATCTGTTTAGTATGTACTCTACACATGCTTAAAATAGCTGCCTTTTCACACCAGTGCACTATTTTATCACCAACAATCTGTTTGTAGATACCAATGTTCATTTGACTATCTGCAGATTATTTCTGATTGTTTTTGTCAGTTTTTATGCAAATGAAACAAGCAGCTTTGTTTTCTCACTTTATAGTTGGCCATCAGTTGCCGTAATAGGCTGTCAGTTTCTGAAATCCCCTTTCCATTTTCATGTTGTTTGTAGCTGCTGCTTTTTGGTCTGCATGAATACTTTGCATGCACGAGTCTTTTGCGAAAACAATTGCGACAAATTAATATTTTATTAATATTTTCGTTAAAATTTTTTATTATTTTCTTTGTCCCAAGTGTTTATACCCAAAATGTGTTTATACCCAAAACGTGTTTATAAAACATTTTTTAAAAAATGGTTTCCACCCTTTCTGTGACTGAAAAATGGGGCTTTAAAAGAGAAATGTTGGGAAGGACAGCTCAAGAACAGTAGAGGACAGTACAGAAGGTGATTTGACTGTGATGGAATGAATGGTTTGAATGAATGAATTCTGCAAACCGAAAGGACAGAATAAAAGAGCGTTTATTATTACTGCTATTTTAATTGTCTCATTATTTATGCATTTGAACACAAGACAACTACTACTGTGAACTACTACTTTTGGTCATAGTTCAACCATGGTTTTTGTAGTACATCTGTGGTTATTTAAATAGTGATGAATGCACCGAAAGACAATAGTTTCAACTGTAATAAAAATATAGATAATTTTTGTAAGGGTTCAATCTAACTTCAGCTCTTCCAGCTCCCAAAAGATTTCATTTGTTCTAGACAGTCGCTGAGTCATGTCCTATATAATCATTTTAAAACATTACATAGCTAGATGGGGAAAGAGAGACAATTTAAATGAAATATCTTCCTGGGTTAAGTGAGGGAAATTGAAGAGCAAACAACATTGTTACTAAATCAATATCCTAAGTGTGTTTTATTCATTCAAGGCACATCTCCACAGCTAAAACTCAGAGAGCAAAAAGCTTTTCAGCTTTAGTAAATGGGAGTTAATGAGTGTCAAGGCCTGTAAGGCGTATGAGACAGAGGGGAAAGCAAAAGTCACAAAACAAGGGTCCCTCTGAGAGCACATGATGTATGATAATTTTAAAATCACTTGGCTGAAAGGAACATATGTCCAATACCAGCCGGCCCGAAGTGCCGGATTAATAATAGCCTGAATGAAACAAACCTGACGTTCCGGCTAATCGTGGAGAGCTGTTGTGCGTCATCTCTGTGTTCTGTGCTGACTGGATGTACATATTGTGCCATGTGTTGTCAGTGTCAGGGCATCCTGCTGTCAAAGGATACAATTCTACAGTCTTCTGTATCAGAATAATTAAAGAATACACCCCACCGGTGAGCTGTACATTGTGCTTTAATGAAACCGGACACACAATCCTGCTTTATTCCAAAATCTATGCCTAAATCACATTTTTCTGTAATAGGATTTTAGAGAAAAACTAGTATCTTACATGGACATCATGGTGTTTGAGCCGAACAGGATTTAGACCGAACATGAATTTCAAAGACATAAAATTGCCTTTTTATCTCAAACTGTGTGACTGTCTAGCATGTAGTCGTTGAATTTCCACCAAGATTATGATTCGCATTTTGACATGTCCTTGAATGAGAACTGAGGCAGCCCGCCAGCATTTTCCAGTTATGTTTTTATGACAAACAGAACCAGCTTAACCGCCTCATTACAGCAGAAGATAGACATTTTTTTGCAGCGTTACAGGTAAATGTAGCCAACACAGCTGCCTTGTGTTTTCAAACAGGGTGTGGTGTGATTAAGGACCCAGGCTTGTAACTGAAAGGTTGTGGATTCAGTTTGACCCAGCTGGAGAGCTACTGTACAATGATCACGGTTCCAGTAGCCCTGAGCACAGTCCTTGCAATTATTTTACTCTTGCTTTAGAAATAAATCAGCCCCAAGACAGCTAGTAGCCGGGAGCTGCGGTTTAGTTTAATCTCTGCAACAGTTGAGAAAAAAGCTTGAATATAATGAGAGAGCACAGAATGAAGGTTTCAGTGGCACTATTTTTCACCGGCCCACTGATTGCTTTCCCAAACCAGATCATGCAGAGCGTGAGATCAGCATCTGGGATTACAGCGAATGCTGCTGCTCTGCAAAATCAACAACGATTTTTGATGATTTTCTTTAGTGCTGAAAAAAGCGCTCACCATTCTTACAGATCGATGTTGAAACAGTATCCACAACATTTCAAGATCCATTTCCTTTTGCTGTTTTGTACAAAAAATACATCAACGGTGATAGGTGGGCGCCCCTGTAGTCTTCGTTCGATCCTGACCTCCTTGTGGTTGTGTAAGGTAGGTGCTCAGTATCCATCCATCGTTTCTGAGCCGTCCTTTCATGTTATATTTAGAGTAACACATTCCTGCAGGGAGTGGAAGGAGATTCCTAACAAGCAAAAAGAAATGCTGGCAGAAACGAATCAGATTTGTTGTGATCAGAGAGGAAGATGGACAACAACAAAGGTTCATTACTTTTGTTTGTGGTGAGTCAAGACAAGCAGGTGGTCGAGAGGTGCATACATTTACACTCTTTGTGTAAATGTGACACATGCGAACAGACGACAAGCGTAAGTGCTATACATGTGAACAGCAAAGAAAATTACTTTCAAGGGAACATCATTCGAATGTGAGAATCTATCAGTCTGCGTCTATTGAGCTGAAAAAGGAATTACATAATGAATCAGAATCGGTACAGGCATCTTTTAATCAGGTGTTCTTTGAGGAAAAGAAGCGCATTAGAACAGAATACGATCATTTGTCGTTGCATTGCATTCACTGAATTTGCGTCAATGCCCATCATCAAAAGCATTCACTGTGTGTTCACATGAACAAAAGTTCACAGGTCAAACTATTATATAACAACAACATGCTTTTGTCTAACTATTGAATATTAGTCATTAACAATAATTAAGCCATAATTCTTTATGTAACTGAGGAGTCCCGAATAATGTATTTGCTTACTGACACACACACACAATACATATTGTCTTCCAGAACACATAACAGTGATGATGTCTTATTGAACTATTAGTCAGTTTACTGTTTATTCTGTTACTGTAATATACTGTTAAACATTCAATGGCTTCTGTGCTATATTTAGCTCCTGTGACTGCAAATACAAAAGCTACCAGAACAAATTACCAGAGTCAAAAGAGTTTTTCAGGAAAATTCCTAAAAGACACATTGTGTTACTATTTACATATTCTGTAGTGGAGAGAGAACATTCTAGTTCATGGCATAACAGGCACAGATTGATTAATCCTTTATTATATTATGGAAAATTGAGTTTGGGTGGGGTGTAACCGTGAGGCTTATGAGAAAGAAAATGTTGGCATGGTTACCCGCCGTGGGTCCAGAGCTTGTATCCTAACCACATTGTCCTTTATGAGCTCACTGGACTGTATAGTGATATGACAGGAGGCAATTCTGTCAGATGTTTTCCACAGAAAAAGCGTTCTTTTAAAATAAAAGCCAGCAAAGGCTATTTCCAGCATATTTTAAGTAACATAATGTTCTGCTGTTTTACCTGTGGACAAGAACACTCATCTTGTAGAGTTGGCATAAATGCACCTACCTGCATGGTTCTAATGCATCATGGTGGGAAACAGGGGGCTTTGATGTTGCTAATACAGTGAAAGCACATAGAACATATTCAGAATGATTAAAATGCAGGCAGATATTGTTAGCAAAGACACGCAACTGAATGCGCTTAGCTGATGATATAATATTACCTATTTAACTGTAATCTTAATAATAATATGCAATACCGTTTAATTTAATGTTCAGTCTGTCCTTGGCATAGCTTAAATATGGAGTAGGAACAATCTAGGCAGGCGTCATTGCAAGTATTTTCTTACAAAAATGGATTTCATTAGGACACTCATTCGTTGAATTTTACTATTATGAATAATGATATTGTGATATAATAGTGTGAATATTAATATTCATTGAATGTGAAGTGGACTAGGGTTGACATTAACCTGCCTTCTGCTAGGAGAACTAGCTATAAGCTGTATGCTGTACATGAATCTATATGAAGCACATGAAGCTATATTTACTGTATATACAGTATGCTCATAAAGAACAATATATATACACGTGTGTGTGTGTAAAATCAATGCACACTTTTCTCCCAAACACAGATGGATTTTAATAGCATGTGTAAACCTGTGTACCGGATACAGTATGCACAAAAACATTAAACTTAATGAATCAGGAACAATTCAGACAGACTTTACTGCAAATGTTTTCATTAAGACACTCATTCATTATGAATTTCACCATTTTGAATAATGATATTATGACATAATAGTGTGAATATTAGCGTTCATAAAATGTTAAGTGAACTACCATTTTCATTAACCCAAAATATGAGCGCTAGCTCCAGGCTGTATTTAAGAGCAAAGAAAATAGGCTCTTAAATTCTAATGCATTATTAGTAGAGCTTGCCAAATCAAAAGGGGGAAAGTGTGAAAAAAAATCAATGCACATTTTTTTCCAAATACAGACAGACCTTTAATACCAGGTGTAAACAGGCTTGTAAATATGGAGAGTGACAATTTGTAAGACTGAACTTTGTGACTTTAGAAACATCATGTGACCGGTGATGTCACTGAAGCTGCTTTCATCTATTATCATCGAACATTTAGGGAAATCAACACTAATCATCTAATTCTTGAGAAATGTGAAAGCGGCACGATTTATCCTTTGCCGCGGATGAACCACTTGTCCCCAGACTCCAGTGTGAATGGATCTAAAAATCACTAGTTTCGGCTTTTAAACAAACTGGATTCCAGCCACTTTTTCCCACTTTATGATCTAAATAGTGTCTCTCGATTCAATAATCAGCATCTCTTCATTCCAACAAACCCCTTAAAACTGTGATTAAACCACCGAGCTCCTGTGATCGAACGAATGCTATTGTTGAAACCACTGAGCATTTCATGCACTTACGTGTATCTGCCAGGTTTCACAATATGGCCTCTTCAACAAGCCCCATCTAGCATCAAGAGACCGCAAGACATTTTGAGTAATGCCCTTTCAAACTTACTTTAATTCATACAGACTCACAAGCACATTGTGTGAATTTTAATTCGGGGCCACTTTTCACCTATTAGCCAGAACATTCCCACAAAATCCATACCAAAACTTTTCTGCAGGTCTGATTCATACATTATAAATGCACCATTTTGGAGCCAGTTCAATCATTTTTAGGAATAAATAAGTGCTTTTGCTAATCTCTTATTTTCCTTATTGTGTGCAACTCATAGATAATATGGATGTGGATATTATATGTCCGTGAGATCCTTACAGACCCTCCATGTTCTTTTATGTTGCATAACCAAAGGTATTTATAACGTATATGTTCTTTACCATGACCAGTGACACTGCTGGTCATTGTTTAGAAAAGAAAATAGGGGGTCTGTAATATTTAATGGACAATATAGTGCATAATATCCATAATAGAACAGTTTTTATACATAAACAGGCTTTTCAGGTATATTATACATAAACAGGCTTTTCAGGTAAATTACATGTGACGTTGAACCTTTATAGATCAAGCTTTTAAACATTAAACAACATATTTTAATCAGTAATGCATATTGCATCCTTTGCTGCTGTGTAACTTCAACATATGACTAGAAGGTCATTTATATGAATAGATTGTGAGCACCTATGTGTGCTCATATGCAGGTTGGTGATTTGTTTTTGATAATGACTCTTGGATGGCATCACCCTGTCCCTTCTCATGCATTGTCACCGATCATTATGTTACAACAGTCAGAAGAATTCACAAAGCACCGAATCATGCTATCAACACATTTCCCCCATGATGGTAGCTACACACGCCACACGGGCGTTCCAACAATCTGGTAGCTTCGTCATAAACAGCTTGAATGAATTCAGTGGGGTAACTGTGGAGATGTTGATGAATAAGTTTGGGAAAAGATGAGAAAAAAGCTTAAGCCATGAGGTGGATAGATTCTGTTTGGATTTGAGATTGGATTGAGCGTCAGTGAGGAATTGCAGTCAGGAGTATTGCTGTCGCCTGGAGTGATGATGTTTTTCTTCATCGTCTACCCATAAAACTCCACAGGGCCATGAAGAGAGAGAGGTTTGGTATTATTATTAATTATACCTGCAAATTGAAGCACTTTAACAGCTGCTATCTCACCCTATGGAAAGGGAAACATTAACATACAGAAAATAATTCCTGAGAACGCTGCACTGTTAAAAGCTGTGATTGTGGAGGTTGACTAAGTCAGTTTGTCTTTTGGTGGGAGTGGTTGCTAAGTGACCACAGTGCCCAACATTTATACACCTGTTTTAACAGCCAGATTTATTTTATTTTATTTTGACCTCTTTGACAACAAGCACACATTCTAAATCGTCTTGGAAAACAGCCTTTGATTCAAGTCAAGTGAACATTGGTTAAATGTATTTAGGGACTAATAAATAAATGCATAATTTAAAATCAACCAGGTGGAATAAACAATTGATTAGATGCTAGACCAACATCAAATATATAAACCAGCACAAACCAGCTGGTTTATTCCATATGATTTGTGGTGAACCTCATGGCAATCAGTGCTGATGCTAAAATTAATTAAAATGAATGTGAAATGTCTGTAAAATTGCATTTCACAGGCAATTTGTGTTGGCTTAGACCGAACTGTGAGTTGCATGTTAAGGAACTTTCCCTATTCATTTCAGTTCCCACCATGCAATTGAAATTCCCTGTCCTATCATCACTTAAACATAAGGCTGTTATGAAATGAAAATATTGTGAAGCATCAATTACCCTGCACTCAGTTTTCCTAATTGTTTGTCTCCTGAACTGTGACCACAGGCTTCTTTGAATGACAAATTTAAAAGGCAAAACAAGCAAATGAACTTCATGGAAAGCTTTAGTTAGGGCTATCTGCTAACATCTGTGCCTTGCCGGGCAAACAGCATGATGGAGAAATGCAATACAATATTTATTCGATGGCACCAGAGTTTTTCTGGCACAGTTGTTATGTCCCCTGGGCCACACTAGATTAGGTTTCATGACCAGGATGCAGCTCTCGACTGTGGAAAGGTCAAAGCAATGTTCTTTACCACAAAGGTTAACAATAATAAAAAAAAACTTGTTTTAAAAATACCCCCAAGTGCAGAGAAATCAGATTTAAGGAACGCTTATGGGCATCTGCTGGTACAGTTTTTGCTGCGCATTCGGTTCTTCTGCGCTACAGTTGTCATGTTTGATATTTTTGAGTGTCTTGTCTGCTGCAAGGTATACATATTTCATGACCACATGCCTGAAAATTGTATCGAAGCAGCTAAACCTTTGGCAATTATTTCTATGGTAAAGTGCTTACAAATTCATATAGTCCACTCCCGCGGTGAGACGATGTTGAGCGTCTGTCTCCCTGGAGCTTCGTGAACATGGCCTGTGAACATGACAACGTTTGAAGCTTGGCCCTCAACACGTCCTAATGTTGAGCTCTAGCAGACCCCATCCCCAGACACTCAGAAAATGCCAGAGGCAGAATACAAATTTGTATTTTGTGGTTTCTGTGACCTTCCAAAGCACCTCACAAGCATACAAAGTTTTTCTAAGCGTGAACGTTCAACAAAACCTTTAGCGCTATAAAGCGTATCATGCTGCTATGCGCATAAGTGATCACAACATCAAATGACTGACAGGAATAATGATCAATTTACACTGTCATTGGGCATGCATGCGTCATACGTTTCAACGACAATGTGTTCGGATAGTACGTAGGCTTGTGTACAGGTATTGAGCACCGCTGTTATATAAAATGAAATATTAAAAATAAAACACGCACAATGAACTCTTCCATACAAACAAAAAACGCTAATGGTAATAAACAAATTTCTTTTATGCGATAAATGGGGTAATTATACGTTTCATTGTGTTGGGATCAAAGAAGAGCAGGCAAACTGAAGTGCTGAATTGTGTTGAATGGAGAAGGTGGGAGTTTTCGGTCAACCGGTCTTCATCAAAGTTCAGAAAGAGCAGTGAGCTCTCATCCAAGCAGTCAGTCTGTGATTCAGCGTGATTGTGGGCTCATTCTCCCCAGGCCTTAGGTCTGATTGAATTGCCCATTCATAGTTTGAATTTGGTTCAATTTGCACCAACACTGCGCATACATATTTTTTAAGGGCAAAGAAAAAATCCTACAAAGCCATTTGTACTGACACTGAGTCACAAGAATCAGTAATTGTGTGTTTCAGTGATGTGACCAATGTTTTTTTTTTATTTATACATTTTGATAGTAGAACAAATTATAGTACATTGATCGACCGGCAAAAACATCACACAGGTGTTGTTCATGTATCATTAAAGTCACGTGTATGGTGCAGGGTAAATAAGTACCACACACATATTTTCCCCTCTCGCCTCATACAGCAGTGGTATAAGAGACAGAGCCTTAAAATAGTTGCTAGGCGACCTGACATCAGCTCTTCATTCTACAATCATTCTGTTGCCCACGTGTGCAGGCTGTGTATAAAGCCAATGGGAGAGAATCCAGTCTGCTTTTGACTGGATGCTGCTCACAGGGCTCCTTTTTCAAAGAGCAGGAGAGAAACCAGGAGAGCTGTAGCGATCGTCTTCTCAAAAACTACCTTGTTGTCTATCTGCACAGCTAACTCAGGGACCGGCATGAGGTTAATGAATCACAGCATCAGATGAACATGTTGGCATGAAGATTTTCCTCACCGACTAACAAAAGAAACTTTACGTCCGTTTTTGTTTTTTAAATTCTTTCACAAGTGAGTTTGAAATGATGTTTGGGAGTGAGGATTGGAACTCCACTGAGGCGATGATGAATGCTTCCTCTGGAAACTCCTCCATGGAGGACACGGAGGAAGAGGAGCATCCGTTCCTGACGGACGCGTGGCTGGTGCCCCTCTTCTTCTCTCTCATCATGCTGGTGGGGCTGATCGGAAACTCGCTGGTCATCTATGTCATTTCCAAACACAGGCAGATGAGGACCGCCACCAACTTTTACATTGGTGAGTTTCAGCCATTCCTCTCTCCGGTCGGAATTGTAATGCCCAGCATGCTTCTGAAACCTTGGAATCTTGTACCTGAAATTAAAATCACACAAGCTATCAGATTCATATTTTTAAGACAGCTTTTAAACTTTAAGCTTTTAAAACCTCTGCAGTGATTTAATGAATCATTTTATATTCTTTAATTTTTAGTTAATTTTAGCATTAATGTTAAACCTTCTTTTTCATGCTTTTATATTCTGACAGAAACACATTTAAAACCTTTCAAGCCTAACAATAACTACACCCAATTATTTTGTAAACTGTATGTAGGCATTATGTATGGATGTTACTGTATACATAAGTAGCCTATATGTTAAGAGTTAAATGACTGTATTTTTGGCATTAATATGACAAACCCAATTAACCTGAAAAACAACTTGAACTTCAAAGACCTTGTCGTCAGCGGGTTACAAATATATTTGTGGTAGGTGATTCATTAGCCACAGTAGTATATACGACAGATATAACATTTCTAAGAAACAAATGGGAGTTCAAGCCCTTATTGACAGCGTGCTACTGCGCACTTGTGGTAAGTGATTCATTACCCACACAATGATGTACTGACGGGTAATTGTAACATTATTATATTCCCTTGAGGAACAATTCAAGAACCACTTCAGATGGTGAGGTTAGGAAACACTTTACAATGTTCACTCCAAGAAATGACTTACTAACCAAAAATAATCCTCTTGAGCACAAAACTACATGTAAGTTTCAGAGTAAACAAAACTACAGAGGATCTATATTTAATACTTTTAGTCTGTTTGCAAACTCAGGTGAATTTAATCAAATCAGTATGGCAGGGGCATAAAGTCAGACTGACACCAACAATGGCTCAAATTGATTTTTCCATGTTGCTGTCGGTGCTCATATTTCATTCAGTACACCTCCGCCCGCGGTCCCCACCAGTCCTGTCTTACTGCGCCTCCAATTATCCTTAACACGCTGTTTAAACTTCACCACATTTCAAGTACTGACAGAATCCCTGTATCCCTTCCACACACAATATAACAGCAGGAAAACAGCGCCTACGCCCTTCCATTTTACATTCAGTAACACTTTACAACAAAGTTGCATTTGTTAACATAGTAAATGAAAAAGC
Source organism: Yasuhikotakia modesta (assembly GCA_036877545.1). Classification (NCBI taxonomy): domain Eukaryota; kingdom Metazoa; phylum Chordata; class Actinopteri; order Cypriniformes; family Botiidae; genus Yasuhikotakia; species Yasuhikotakia modesta. Next base: position 9,394 of record JBAJNP010001792.1, on the reverse strand, counting down.
TGACATCAATTAACAATGAGATATACAGTTTTTATTTATTAATCTCTGCATTTATTAATCTCTGTTAATGCCATTACAATTTTTCATGGTGTTAAATAATGCTAACAGTTTAAATTTTTACTTTTTAAAATAAATGTTAAAAAAAAACATGAACTAAGCTTGATAAATGCTAAGTATTGCTTATTGTTAGTTTGTAAAACAATGCAACATTATTGTAACGTTACCATACGTTCAAGCTTATTAAAAACATTAGATTAAAATACCTCAGTAATAAACAATTGCACATGTATTTTTCTCAGCTAATTTGGCTGCGACTGACATCATTTTCCTGCTCTGCTGTGTGCCGTTCACTGCCACCCTCTACCCTCTTCCTGGCTGGATATTTGGGGACTTCATGTGCAAATTTGTTGCCTTTCTTCAACAGGTAAATACAACCCACCTGGTAAACAAAAAAACAACAACAGAACACATTAGCATTCAACGTAATGACTCAGAATCAAAGATTCATTCATGGTGATATTAGCCTCTAATGTTTGTGTAGTAGGCCCATGTGTGGCCCATCTGTATGGTTCAGATGTTTAAAAAACTGAAAACTGTTAAATGCTTTTCTATTTATTTACGAAAACATACACTTTCACCCATAACACTTACCTATTAACTCTTTAATAATTAATCATTAAAAGTCTGAAATTAACTGCATGACTTAACAAGAATGCCTCAAAAGCTAAAGTCTTGTTTACTAACATCTATTGAGTGGATTTTTAAAAAGCCTACATTATTCATATTAATGCAAGTGGCTGTATAACATACTAATATGTCTATGTCAGAGTCTGCTCTGATAAAGACACATTGACAAGTTTATCCTCAGTGCATTCAAAAATAAGATGATTTGAGGTTTACAAACGTGTATGTGTATGTCATGCTAAATGAAGCCATGCTAACAGAAAGCTAAGAAAGTTGGAGGAAAAAATGCTTCAAAAATCAATGCTGGCAGGATTCTGGAGTTCAATAAAAAACAGTTTCACTCAGCAGCAATAAATGGATTTGTACACTGATTAGTAATTGTACAATAGTCCCAGTTCTTAGGTGGAAATCAATAAGTAAGGGACACTACAACCAAACAAACTAATCCTCTCTAACTCCATTTATATGAGCCACACAGGTCTGAAATAAGCATAGAAATCTGTCATTCAGGAGAGAAAATCTATTTTAGGAGGTTTTTGTACCATTTTGGAGCGTTAGAAGAAAGAACTTATTTTCGCGTGGCCTTTCAAAATAATGATTCATCAGTCATTGTTTGTAGATAACAGAAGATATGAGTCAGGCTTTATTCACTGCCTCATAAAAGATTATAAGCCAAAAGGAAAAAGTAGGACAGATTTTAGGCTTTTTAAAGCTGATACGAAAAAAACTCACTTGGCGGCCCTTTTTGGCTGTAGTCAAGTAAACCAAATAGCTAAATAAATCAACGCAATTAAATTAAACATGGTAAATCCTATTGAAAGTTTTCCAATTATCCTTTTTTAAACATGAAACCACTAAAAAGGATTTATGCGAGAAAGTCTTAAATTCATTTCTATAACTTTAGTCTTTGTTGTGTTAATTTAGCGTACGAATGAACGGCACATTAACACCAAACACTGCAATCACTGTGGGAGGAATAATTACATAAATTCATCTGTGGTTTTGGTTTTTCTAATCCTATAGTCTTTGCTGGTTTAGTTCAAAAGCCATTGTGAAGCTTATCGAGTCATACCCATAGGATATAAGACTCACCCACACTTAGTTTGTTGCTAAGCACACTATTTCTATTTAATCATTACATACCTTCCACAAAAGATAATGGAACATCTTTTTGTTCACACCTGTTGCATCAAAGAGCTGAAGGATGGTTAGGCTTGCATAAAAACATTCTGAATAATGGTTCTGACTTTATTCTCTAAAGACTTTTCCCCTGCCTAATTCTTTAATTTAATATGAGCAATCAGGTACTCCAGTTCAATTAATTCACCAGACAAACAACTAAATGAATGGCACATGGTTTTCCTCCCTACAATTAATTCAAAGGCATCGGGTCGAGCCTAAGACCGGCTCATATTGAAAGCATTATGCTGATGTGTCTTTGATGTGCTAGGTTTCTTTCACAAACAGATCTTCCAGTTTTGTGTGCGCTCTCGGTTCATGAATACTGTATAGCCGCAGTAAAAAGAACAAAAAAGTAACCAAGCATTATGCAATGTGTAGGTGACCGTACAGGCAACATGCATCACTCTCACCGCCATGAGTGGAGACCGTTGCTATGTGACCGTTTACCCTCTGAAGTCTCTTCATCATCGGACCCCACGTGTGGCAATGATTGTTAGCATCTGTATCTGGATCGGTAAGTTGTTTCATGAATTCTTGGAATCCTTAATAAAACATAAAATATAAAAACATCACCTGGGATAAACATCTTTTTAGCTGACACATTCTCTACTTTGTGTTTTTGTAACAAATATTGCAGAATATCAATTATTTTATGTGGTAGAGACTCAATTGTACATTAGCATGTTTTATTTTTGTTGTTGTGTAGTGTACTTTGTCATTTTAGTGTAGTAAAAAATGTTAATGTACAATTGAATCTCTACCACATAAAATCATTTATATTCTATTCTGTGTACCTAAAAGCAAAAGCAAAAACATCTTTATATTAACATAAAAGGAGTTCTATGGAAAGGTCTGAGAACCATGAATGAGAACCATTAAAACATGTTTTAAATGTGTCTAAAATCTCCCTGTCACCCAAAATCACGCAAAGTTTAGGAACAAAACTTAGAATTGTAAAATAAACAACCAAACAGACTCTTAAATAAACATTCCTATTTTCTATTATGCATCCAGGTTCCTTCATTCTTTCCATACCAATCTTCTTATACCAGAGACTTGAGGATGGTTATTGGTATGGCCCAAGAAAATACTGCATGGAGAGGTTTCCATCAAAGACCCATGAGAAGGCTTTCATCTTATATCAGTTCATAGCTGTGTATCTTCTGCCTGTCCTCACCATCTCCTTCTGTTACTCCTTCATGTTGAAGAGAGTCGGCCAGGCCTCTGTGGAGCCAGTGGATAACAACCATCAGGTGTGATGGTTACACTACATGTCTAATTGTATATAAGCGTTACATCACGTACACTACGCTTTCAGTAAGAACACTTATTAGGGGAAAAGCAGCAGATAATGACACTGAGCTATGAAAGGCTATATGTGCTTTGATCTATAATTCAGGTGTCTTTGGTGTTGAGAGGTCATGCAATATTTTGGCTTCTTTTCTCCTCCCAACAGTAGAGAAATATGATGATTAAAGCCTTGATGTAACAGGTAAAACAAATAATGCATTAATAATTGCATTGAGATTCTCTTGAGACTCTTTTGCAAGAGTTACTCTTTAAAATAATATTACATGAAACATTAATATTACATAAATGTACAATAACATAAATTTAATAAATTATATATGCTAACTTTAAGTTCAAGTATTGAAGCATTAAATCCTAAAAATTGTTATTCTAAAAAAAGTTAAATTTGTTAAGAAAAACAAAGCAGGAATAGCATTAACTCTGTAATCTGTAGGTGTGGCCCAGTTTCACACGGTGATCCAATTTTGGCCCATTACGGAACATTTTTAAAAATAACATTAGATGTTTAAATCCCTTGTTTCTGTTGATAGACCTTCATGTTAGATAAACTTAGCATTAAAAAAAGCTAGTTATAAATGCTAAGTTTGTCCATTATAAAAAAACCACAGTGTTGTGGTATTTCTGTAACAGTTACAAAAACTGCAAGCTTAATATGAAATGAAACTCAAATCAAAGCTTTTCTAATATTTAGTGTTTTGTCCTGAGGCTGATGATCAACGTTTTCAGAAAAGTTAAGCACCTCTTTACCCTGACTACAATATTTGTGGAAAATGCCTCCAGGCAGATTTGCTACAGGCTAGTTGGCTTACACCTGTACTCTATTCTCTGCTGAAATCAGAGGTGCATTATTTTCAGGTATTTTGCACCATCAGTTCTCCCTTGTTTTATCACTGTTAGTCACCAATGATGAAAACAGCCCCACAGCATGTTGCTACCACCCCAACACTTCACTACAGGTACAGGGATGTTTTGAGGCGTAGGCAGTGTTAGACATTCGCTTTGAATTCTGCCCTAAAAGCTCTTAAAAGCTCCATCTTCGTCTCATCTGAGAATTCTTTTCCCCATATTACAGCTGAGTCACCATAATGCTGTTTGGCCAACCCATGTGATCCAAGATGTTGAAAAGAGCCTTTCTCTCATAAATCTGCAGTAGCTGTGTGGTTAGATATGACGTTTGTCTATATAATCGAAGCAACAGCTCCAACTGTAGCATTCAAAAACGTCACATTTTACATAACATCTTGAATTTCATTGGAACAACTTTGCTGCTGTCAGATGTACATCCTGAATAATCAATATTTCTATTTATCTAAAATAAAAATATTGTATTGTATAAAATATATTTTTTGTTTATAAATGTAATATTTTTATTTATCTGGATGTTGTTTAAACACGAGCAACACAGGCAATGAATGCTTGCTAGTTATTTATTATGTAAGAATATTAATTTCAAATTTGTGCTTGAAAGAACAACAATTTCAAACACAACCTAGAATGCATGAAATCTAAACTACTAAAAGACTCAAAATAAAACATTTAAATGCATTCAAATATTTAATTCAGCACAATCTGGATATATTGATTCTGAATGTTTCAGTATTTTTTACACAACATTACTCAGCATATATCAGACACATTTCCCTGCCACACTCCTGTTATAATTTAATCTCTTTTCAGGTTCACCTGCTTTCAGAGAGAACCATCTCCATTAGGAGTAAGATTTCCAAAATGGTGGTGGTCATTGTTGTGCTCTTCACCATCTGCTGGGGTCCCATTCAGATCTTCGTCCTCTTCCAGTCCTTCTATCCGAACTTCAAGGCGAACTACGCCACATATAAGATCAAGACGTGGGCCAACTGCATGTCCTATGCCAACTCCTCCATCAACCCTATTGTCTACGGTTTTATGGGGGCCAGTTTCCGCAAGTCTTTCAGGAAGACCTTCCCGTTCCTCTTCAGGCACAAAGTGAGGGACAGCAGCGTGGCCTCTCGCACAGCCAATGCAGAAATTAAGTTTGTAGCCACTGAGGAGAGTAACACCGAAAGAAAATGAATTCAGAAGTTTTCTAAGTACATTAACCATGAACGCAACTGTCTCATCGTGGCAGCGCAGGCTTTGTTGTGTTGATGAGATTACAGAGGTAATATTCATCGTTCACTGAGCTGTGAAAAAACCCTAATGTGATGCAAAAGAGAGTTTAGAGAGAAAGAGTCCTCTCAACTATGGAGTACAACATCTCACATAAATTAAAACGGTTTACAGCTGGAGTCAAGTGGTATTATTCAATATTTAAGTCCTTTTCATAACCCACGTTCAATCCAGATACAGCTTTCATTGGTGGTCCTGGTATGCTACAACAACATTTTCAAGAATCCTGGAAAGCTAATTTTATGGACAGAAAGCTGAACCGAGGGTGATTCAGAAATTAGCACAGGGAACCAATTGGACGTTCTGCCAACAACGATGTGTAGGTGCTTGCCTGAAAGGATGTTGACTAAATCAGTCACACCGACCGTTGACTCATCCATTGTGTTTGACATATACGCGACACCTCCCTGTGCATACTTCCCTGAGAAACGACCACTCCAAACATTCAACGGCTGTATTTACATTATCTGAACGTTGTACATTGATCAACCCGGAGAGGTAAACTCTGAATGTATAGACTCTTACAAAGCACTTTCATGAAGCACAAAAGACGTACGTATGCTGTTTAAAGCACAGAAAAATGTATACCGCCATCAAACTTGTTGATGTTCTTCAAAAAAAGTCAATGATGGGGATTCGTACACATCCAAAACGTGTTGAAGGGGACATTTCCATGTTAACTGGCCATATGTTGACTTGTAAAGTGGCATCTACAGTACTCCAATCATTATAACATATTCAGCGTTCTGAATCGTACATGATTTGCATCCTCCTGGGATTTCTAAAGGTGTCCATCATTTTGATGTAGTAATTAATGTAATTTTGTTTCCTTTACAAAAAGGCAATACTCATTTAAAGAGTAAGCGAGAGGTTCGAAGGGGAATTCATTTGTGTTTGCTAGCGTGCGCTACCACAAAGCTTTGCTTATTTCCCTTTATTTTAGACAGAAATAGATGTCAGATCATTAGCATTTGTGAAATATTTTGACAAGCAGAGCTAAGTAGCTAAAAGCTTTTCTTGAAGTGCTGCCACTTTAACCTTGGCATTAATAAATTATTCAGCATTCTTGAAGCATGTTTTATAAATGCTTTAATGAATTCATTTTTGGATATGAATGTGACTGGACTGCAGCAGCTACTTTTTTTTCTATTATCATTTTTCTTCTTCCTCCTATGCATTTATCTATGTATTTATCTGTTTGTTAATTACTGTAATATTTATAGATCAAGAAAAAACAACAATGATTTCATCAACGCTATCTGTACAATTTCCTGCCTATTGAAGACTCTTATCGTTAATTTGATTAGATACCACATTTAGCAAAGCCTTTGCTAAATACAACAAATACAAATCGTACGATTGGAGCATTCGAACGGATCATCATTATGGGATACGTTTGGCATTTACCAAGCGAATGTGAATCAGAAGCGGTGATGCTAAACCCAATAATAATTCTTCAACTTGCTCCAATGACATCAAACAGATATTTGATATTCATTGCATAATGCATCTTTAATTACTATGCAGACTGTTTCGCTCAGACAAACAGCAAGGCAAAATCAAGCAGTTGGACTGATGGACTAATAGCATGGAAATAACCCCATGATGCCACACAGGCACCCAATTATCTTCATCGCTGAAAAAGAGGCCAGGAAGTGCGTAATTAGTCTTGCTATTTCAAAGCACCAAACTAACATATAGCCTCAAACTGGCCTGAGGTCAGTAAATGAAACAGAGGTATTGAAAAAGTGTTTCTTGTCTGTTTTAAAACAGTGATGTGTGATGGGTCCGTTATAATTTCTGTGATTTAATTATGTTACAGAAATAATCACAACACTTTTGGGTTTGCTTATTTGTAGAAACTCTTTAGCCTAAACCTTTGAGATTTTGTGTAAATGTATCCTAATTGTGTCTTAATAAATGCATGTAAATACGACTCAAATGAGATGAATACATTTCAGACAGAAAGGCTGATAAAAGCTTTTCAGGGAATTTCACAATTATCTCTGCCCTCCGTTATTTTTATTTCTGTTTTCAAACATGATACAGAGTTTGTCCACCTAAGTTGGTTAAACAGGTATCTAAGAGTTTTCTTAGAGATTACTCTTAAATTCACTGCATAAACTCAACATTTCTAAGCACACACAGAGAGACTGCCTAGATAATCACTCTCCAGTGTACACATTTCTCACTGAAGTGTGATTGGAATTTGGTGTTGACTCATTTGCAATGCAGAAGACAATATTGCGCAGCCACGTCGAATGAGAAAATAAGGCTACTTACACATTCATAATGATCAGTGCTTTGCAATGGCCTTTGCTTTGTCTGGTACACCAAATTCCATTGTGGAATTGAATTGTATTATTTATTGTTTGTTATAATTTCCCATAATGCTGGTGGTGTTGCTACTGTATATCTTTTAACTATATTTTTTCATTGTCCACTTGCATGCATTTTATTATAGACTGCTCACCACTTTCTCAACAGCAAGGAGACATCAGGACGACCATGCATTCTCTGGATTGCAAATGTTGTCCAAAACACCATCTGTAGTTCCATTCTGTGCCCTAAGAGGGAAGCAGAGAGTCAAAGTCACTCCACAATGCCACAACTGGAGATAAATGAAGATAAAGATCTCCGTAGAGGAACATTACTTTCATATTTACAAAGATTTATTTATAAACTCTCTCACCCCGTACATGATGTACTTAAACTGCCTGCAAAGGACAAGAAGGTTCTGCCATGCATTTGAGTATTGCACAGCAATTCAACTGTTTTGCCCATACCTGACACCATTGCGCGTCTGATGTGCGCATTTGCGGCGCATAATGAGCGATCGTTGTTATTGTGCGACCGTTTTGGCGCAGACACAGAATATCACTTAAACGCATTTAAGTGAGTAACGGGTTCTGACCCTGTCGTCGCCCGCCCAAACACAGACGTTGTGAGTCGGGGCAGCTGGAGTCGAGTGTTACACTTGGTCTTTGAAGAGGAAAAATGTTGTCAGCGCAGAGACGCGGCAGTACAGCGCCACAACTGCACAAAGAAACCATTCTGCACGCTTTTGTATGAGTGAGAGATTGTGTGTATGTAACCATGTGTGCTCGACCGCTCTGCGTCATAACATGGGCAGGAAACCGCTCTCGGCCTCTGGCACTGCACGGTCTGCGCTCAGGCGGGCCGTCTGGGACCCTCGCGGCAGCCTTAATGAAACCCAATACGCACCAAACTAAAAATAAACTCGCCCATATGGTCTCTAGCACAACAATATGTGCGTATGGGAAGAAAGAGGTTTGTTTTTCTTTCGCAGGTTTGTTTGCGGTAAAATCAATATTGCGCCCCCTGAAGGCACTTCAGCCTCACGGTTACTGCAACCACCGCGTTTTATTTACTGGTAGTATTGAGTAAAGGGACGCCAGTTAACCTGCGCAAGAGGGAGGGTTGAATTGGGCAAAAGGCTTGTGTAATGGTGCAGTTACTGTATGGGTTGATTTGGCGTTTATTCTAAAGGAAAATGATATAAAAATATACGTGGTTGGTTTGTCCTTGAAACATAATTGAAACAAATTCTGCAAATACAAGATACTGAAGAAATAATGCAATAAGGTATAAATGTCAAGACAAAAGTGATGAAGTGAGCATGTGCTTCAAGGACATCAAAGCATAGCATAAAATATAATGTACAAAATCAAAATAATTCAATAAATGCGAAGAATAATATGCCTGTAAATTAATAAAAATATAAATAAAACATTTTGAAGGCAGAGATGAAAATAGATTAACTCAAGCTAAAAAAAAGAAGCCTTTTTCCAGTTGGAAACAACTCCAAAAAGAAAAGAGGTATTAGGACAGGAAATTTAAATAATTGAAATATGAAGTCAAACTTAGAGGGATGGGGCATACATTCATAATACAGGGACATAAGCTATATATTTAACATATTGTGTATTTCTGCCAAAAAATTAGCCAAAAAATACACAAACACACACACAAATATACACAAACATGAACTCAAAACAACACCTGCCCCTGAGATGCTCTCTTCCCTGTGTGTGTGTGTGTGTGTGTG